>JABSNV010000560.1:27500-190278 GCA_024085815.1 Flaveria linearis | reverse complement strand
TTGACATCAGTTCGAATATTGTAAGATGCTGTATTTTATGTTTTTTCCTTTTTGTGGAAGTTAAAAATATAAAAAATATATAAAAATATATATTTTAGATGATAAATGTCTATTTTAAAATTATGTGGTAGGAATCTGAATGGCAACTCCCTCTCTGGAAAAGTTCCAGCTGCATTAGGAGGAAGGCTCTTGAACAGCAGAGCTTTAAGTAGGTTTTAATTTTTTTATACAAAATGTGGTCATATTATTAGTACTTATATTTTAACTATAATCATGTTTATGAATAAGAAGATTTAAGAGATTTTATGCATCAAACATACTCTTAGGATAACTTTCGACCTGTTTATCTTTTAGGTTTCTAACCATTAGATATGGGCATATGCAGTTTTACAGATAATAAAGGTCTTTGCGGGATACCTGGACTACCAACCTGCGGGCCCCACCTTTCTGCTGGTGCAAAGGTCGGAATCGCGTTAGGAGCATGTGCAGGACTGCTTCTAATCGCCACGGGTTTTACATGTGGGTGAAAAGGCGTCAGAACATCCTCCGAACCCAGCAAATCGCAGGTAAATATCCATTTTAATTCAGTAAGAGATTACCAATTTTACACATAATGTTCATTAAAACTGTCATATTAGTTTATTTGATATATCATTTGAATATGATAAACAGCAAGAGGTGCTCCTTATGCAAAAGCAAGAACTCATTACTCTCGCTGACGAGGCAATTAACAAGACACAATACGGTCATGAAATGCTAGGATGCAGCCGAGAATGGGCCTATCTTGCTGTCTTGATCACAACCATCCTCTGATTATTAAGTTCAAAACTTGCTTACGGGCATAACGTCGGAACGCACACACACGGGCACCACGTGTCAGTGTCACAAATGTAAGCATAAGTTTTCTACGGTGTATTTTGACTGTGTTGAATGCGTAGTGAGGTTGGCTTTTAGCAACCCTAGAAAATTATAGTTGAAGCCTTCAGGGAATGAACAAGTTGTATATTATTCTTTTTTTTGGTTATCAAATAGACTTCTTATAATGTAACTTTTTACACCCCTTATAAAGCAACTTTTTTGGTTATCAATAGACTTTCTTATAAAGCAACTTTCTATAATGTAACTCTTCAGCTTTCAGCATCAGCCTTTAACTTGGTCCCCCTCGACGGACATCACACACACTCTCTCATACAGACGATCGTCATGTGAAATACAAACAATTGATTGTCTCGAGTCAAATTAGGTGTACAAGTGTACATGTGAAATTGACATCTTGTGCAAATAACGTGGTGCCCATTATATTATGTAAAGTAAAGTTATTTTACTCATCAATGTTTGTTAAAAATAATAGTTTTCTCTAAAAATTAAAAACATCAATTACCTTTAAAAATTTTATAATGTTTCAATTTCAGTCAAAAGTTCATTAGTTATTTCAATTTAATTCAAGATAATAAAAGTGAAATTGAAAAACATAAGAAATTTTTAAAATGATGTTTATCTTTTAGAAAAAATGGTTAAGTTGGTAAATCTTAAAGAAAAATTGAAATTAACTCTATTATGTATAAACAATAAAATAACATACGTATAAGATAAGGTAAACATACTTTATTATTAAGATAAAGCCAAACATTACCTCTGTTTCAATAAATATACTTTTAAAGACCATAGGATCAGTGAACCTCTATTTGTGCATCATATGTATTCTTTTGTTACCATTGGTGTATATGAAAACTTTTAAAAATTTATAAAAGACCATGAAATTTTATTTACATAGCTTATCATATTACAAAGAGTATACTATACATACAGAGGCCCACTGCACAATGTAACTTTTCTTTAATCATAAAAATTTTGAGTCTTTGACTTGTATGGGCATGGCTGCATGATTTGATTACTGTAATTGGTCACCCATCATTGGTTCATTGTGAGCTGAGGGTATTTGATAGGCACATGCTGATCCACACACCATCAGATCCAATAGGCCCAGCCAAGTCAGAAATGGATCAACTTAGTCCAGTTTGATGACCCAAAGCCATGATCCAGTTTTTATGCCCCACGTTTGTTCAACACAGCAAGTTTAAAATAGTTTTATTTCTGTTGCTTTATTAATAGTTTCTACCACTTTCTTTTCAAGAAGTGGTCAAAGTAGTTTGTTTCATTGTGCCACAAGTGTAGGGAGACGTGGGGTAGTGTTTTGCTTTGTTAGTTATTTCCCTTTTCAATATGTACTGCATAATTGGAAATGAGAATCAGATTGAATTTCCTAAATTTATTCTCTGCATCCAGAGGGTATTGTTATTCCATTGCTATTCTAACTTTTGGCAGAAAGAAATTAGAAGGTGATCTTGGAAGACTAGTTCATTCTTGGTGTGACTGTAGCGTGAGTTTGGACTAGGAATTCTGCTCAACGAATTCTCTCGGGTGGTGTGACTTAACTCGTAGAGGCCGTTGTAGTTCTCTGTATTTCATTTGTTGTATTTTCGATCCCATTAAGAAGCTGATAGCCATCACTTGGATCAGAGCCAGGTACCCGAAGCATAGTACGAGTTGAAGAAGATTTTAGAGACTATGGAAGCGACAAAAGGGAATTGGCTCAACAGATGAAGGCAATGCAAGAGCAGATTCAAGAAATAGCCATTTCTCATAACCATGGTGAAGATTCCACTCCCCATGGATCCCGTTAACAAAGGTGGACAGGGAGGTTGGCATCCAAATGATATTAAAGTTGACATACCGAGTATGATGGAAGGCTAAATCCAGATGGTTTGTTGAATGGCTTAGAACCGTAGAGAGGGGTGTTTTTGATTATAAACAGACTACGGATGAAAATAAAGTCAAAATTGTTGCTCTCAAGCTTCGTAATATGCTTCAACCTGGTGGTCCAATGTTTGCCTGAAACGTGAGCGTGCAGGGAAGGACAAAAGTTCGAACTGGCCAAAGATGAAAGAAAAAGATGAAGCAGAAGTTCCTTCCTACTCACATATTCGGGCTGGACTTTCACAATTGCATCCTTGAAGCAAGGAACAGGTCCAGCAGAAGACTACTCTCGTGAGTTTGAATACCTTTTGATGAAGTGTGACATACGAAGATGATCCCCAAACCTTGGTACGATATGTAAGTGGCCTAGAATCCAGGGTGGCAGATGTGGTGGAGTTGCAATCCTATCAAACCAAGCTGAATTAACATTACTAGCCCATACCATTGATTCACAACAACGGGCCAAGGCAAATTTGAGCCAAACCGCCCAAATATTAAGCCAATTCATACCAGAAACCTATTTCAGCCCCCAAAGTTTTCTTCTCCAGTAACAAATCATCGAACTCCACCAGTTCAAACCACTGATTCCCCAAAAGCTCCTCGCGTTGTCCGGTGTCAAGGTCTAGGGCCAATCGCCTCTGAGTGCCCAAACAAACGAATCATTACATTAGCTGATTTCGAAGTAGCAGGGTGGGTACGAATTTGGTTCTGAATCGGTTCATACCCACATCACCATCTGAAGAAGAGAGAAGAGGTGACCGGTCCAGATGACGGTCCGTGTCCTAGTGTTTCGTCGGGCTTTGAGTGCAACCCCAGTTCAGGTGGAGAACCTTCAAAGGGAATCCATTTTTCACACTCGCTGTACAATTGCACAGAAGGTCTGTTCTGTGATAATTGATGGCGGCGGTAGCTGTACAAACGTCGCGTCTCAAACCTTGGTACAAAGCTGAATCTTCCCACTCAAACCCATCCCACACCTTATGTCATTCAATGGTTAAACCAAGGTAAAGGTATCCGCGTTTCCCACAGGGTACTATTATCACTCAGTATTGTAAGTTTTACAAGGATGAGTTGTGGTGTGATGTTGTTCCAATGGATGCGTGCCATGTATTGCTTGGGCGCCCGTGGCAGTTTGATCGACGAGCAATGATGGGTACCTAATACGTATTCTTTGTTCATAACAACAGAAAGATAGTTCTCACCCTATCAGCCCTTCCACTTCACCCTCAAATCAACCACAACCTTAAGTACCTTACTGCAGTCTGAACAACATGAGTATCGTTCCTTCAAAGAGTTAGGTCTACTAGGACTTGATGAAGAGGACGACACTCAAAAGCCGTACAATCCCCTTGTACAACCACTGCGAAATCTTTTGAACAAGTTTTTCTTTCAGAAATTCCCCCTGGTCTACCTCCTAAACGCTCCATCCAACACAAAATTGACTTAATTCCAGGCTCTCCGTTACCCAATAAACCTGCCTATCGGACTAATCCTCAAGAAACAACTGAAATTCGAAGACAGGTTGAAAAGTTGTGGAGAAGGGGCTGATCCGTGAGTCCTTAAGTCATGTGCAGTACTACATTGCTTGTACCAAAGAAAAACGGTGAATGGCGAATGTGTATGGATAGTAGATCGATCAAAAGATTACCATCAAGTACCGTTCCCTATTCCAAGACTGAATGATTTACTGATGAGCTCTATGGTGCTACGTATTTCGAAGGTTGATCTGCGAAGTGGTTATCACCAGATCAGAATATATGAAGGGGACGAGTGGAAGACAGCATTTAAGACCAAGGAAAGGTTGTACGAGTGGCTCGTTATGCCTTTCGGTTTGTCAAATGCACCGCAGCACCTTCATGCGTCTGATGACACATGTTTTGAAACCATTCTTGGGTAATTTTGTTGTAGTTTATTTTGATGATATTCTCATATACAGCAAGAACTCACTGAACACCAATCACATTTGCTGCAACTGTTTACAGTACTCGACCAAGAGAAACTCTATGGGAATCTGGAAAAATGTGATTTTTTTACTAATCAAGTCACTTTTCTTGGATATTTAGTTTCCGAAAGGGGGATACAGGTTGATGAGAAAAAGATTCAAGCCATCCGTGAATGGCCCGTGCCACAATCATTCAGCAAATTAGAAGCTTTCATGCCTTGCATCTTTTTATCGGCGTTTCATCAAAAATTCAGTACATTGTCGCTCCAATGACGAATTGACAAGTCCAAACAGTTCACGTGGAATCCACAAGCACAATCTGCTTTTGAAGAACTCAAGAAGCGTATCTTCCACTCCGTTTTGCCCTGCCCTGTTTTAATGAAGTTTTTCAGGTGGAGTGTGATGCATCGGGTGTTGGAATAGGGGCTGTTTAACTCAACTTGGCCGACCCATTGCTTACTTCAGTGAGAAATTCAATGATGCAAAGCGAAGTTACTCGACGTACGATAAAAGAGTTCTATGCTATCATTAGAGCTTTGGATCTTGGCAACACTATCTAATTTAAGGAGTTCATTCTACATTCGGATCATGAGGCACTTAAATATATCCAGGGTCAACATAAATTGCAGCCTCGACACGCCAAATGGGTCGAATTCTTACAAGCTTTCACTTTTACCATCAAACACAAGTCTGGCAAACTCAAAAAGGGGCTGATGCACTGTCCCGCAGGTATTCTCTTTACTTCACTTAAACCGAAGATTATGGGGTTCGATTTTGCAGCACGAGTATCCAGCAGATCCAGATTTTGGAGATGTTTATACAAGCTGTTTGACTCATGCTACTGGAGAATATCATTTGTTGAGGGGTTTTATTTAAAAGGCAGCAATTGTGTTCCAAGGCACAGTATTCGACTGGTTTTGATACAAGAGGCTCATGAGGGAGGGCTTAGCTGGTCATTTAGGCCTGATAAAAACTGTTCATGTGTTAAAAAGTCATTTTTTCTGGCCAAAATTGCACAGAATGTCGTCATTTTGTCAAACGTTGTTTACCATGCCACCGCGCCAAGAGTCATTCTTCTCACACGGTTTGTACATGCCTCTACCAGTTCCACTTGGCCTTTGGAAGAGTGTTAGTCTCGATTTTATTACAGGGTTACCACGCACTCAACGAAAAGGATTCGGTTATGGTAGTGGTGGACAGGTCTCAAAAATGGCTCATTTCATTGCTTGTCACACCACTTATGATGCAGTCCAAGTTGCCAATCTTTACTTTAAAGAAGTCGTCGTCTCATGGGGTCCCAAAAACTATGGTCAGTGATCGAGATGTAAAGTTTCTTAGCCATTTTTGGAGACCTTATGGAGGAAAATGGGAACCAAGCTTCAATTTAGTACATCTAGTCACCGCAAACAGGGCAAACCGAAGTCACAAACGTACCCTTGGAGCGTTACTACGGGCTCTCATTTCAATCCAATCTGAAACAGTGGGATGAATTGTTGCCACGAGCTGAGTTTGCCTATATCGAGCACCCAGTAAAACAACCGCATCAGCCGTTCATGGCAGTTTATGGCCTGAATCCGACAATCCACTTGATCTTGCTGTACTGGATACTTCTACTAAGTTCCGCAAGAAGCTTGTGATTTGGCAACTAATATCAAGGCCATCCATCAGAAAATCCATGAGAAGATTACCAAGAACAATGAAAGTTGAAGTATAAACGAGACAAGGGAAGGAAACATGTTTGTTTAAACCAGGAGATTTAGTTTGGCTCCATTTCAGAAAGGAACGATTTCCTGCTAAACGACGTTCCAAGTTTGTCCTCGGTCGGATGGTCCATTTAGGTTCTTGCCAAAGTGAATGATAATGCCTACAAAATTGATCTTCAGGTGACTCTAGTGCTTCTTCAACTATAAATGTAGCTGACTTACAAACCGTATTTTGATCAGAAGAAGTCATCCGAGTTTGAGGTCAAACTTTTCCGATGAAGGAGAGGATGATAGGCACATGCTGATCCACACACCATCAGATCCAATAGGCCCAAGCCCAAGTCCAGAAATGGATCAAATTAGTCCAGTTTGATGACCCAAAGCATGATCCAGTTTTTTATGCCCCACGTTTTTGTTCAACACAGCAAGTTTAAATAGTTTTATTTCTGTTGCTTTTATTTAATTAGTTTCTACCACTTTCTTTTCAAGAAGTGGTCAAAGTAGTTTTGTTTCATTGTGCCACAAGTGTAGGAGAGTGGGTGTGGGGTAGTGTTGCTTTGTTAGTTATTCCCTTTTCAATATGTACTGCATATTGGAAATGAGAATCAGATTTGAATTTCCTAAAATTATTCTCTGATCAGAGGGTATTGTTATTTCCATTGCATTCTAATTTTGGCAGAAAGTTAGAAGGTGATCTTGGAAGACTAGTTTCATTCTCGTGGTGTGACTGTAGCGTGAGTTGGACTAGGAATTCTGCTCAACGAATTCTCTCGGGTGGTGTGACTGTAACTCGTAGAGGCGTTGTAGTTCTCTGTATTTCATTTGTTGGGTATTTTCGACCAATTAAGAAGCTGATAGCCATCAGTATTCACTTGTTGCTGTGAATGTTCAAACTTCAAAGATCAAACTTTTGTCACCTATAACAAGCTGAACTATTGGTCAATATGCAACATAACATATGTTGCAATGTCTGCTACCAATTGATTCGGTGTGACAATTAAGGCAACAAACGGAAACACAGTTTTAATTGGTTTCGCATACAAGACCCGTATCACTTTGCTCTTGATGCCAATAACTTTTCGACTAGTTTGTTAATATCCATCTAACATGTACCAATTAGTTGATATGATACACTTTCAATCTTAAGACAGAAGAAGAAAAATACTTATAAAAGCAATCTCCAAATACAAAACTCAAACTTTGGCTAGCGACAAAACGGCATTGCCTCATTGATTGGTCCCATGTATGGTCTTGTGAGAAACATCCATAATGAAGCCATGGCACCTGAACCAGCTATTTACTAACACATCAAAAACAGATAAGCTCCATTCCCCCATTGCAATGGAGTTTTAGATCAACTCCCCATACAAACTTGTTAATTGGTGTCTCCTCAAAGATATGTTCTTTTTCATATTTAAACTGCTCCCTTCATCAATGACAAAATCCAAAAACAAGCTTAAAATCTATAAATTTTAAGGGAAATAATAAGCGATCAATGAGGCATAATGTTAGATAAACATAATTAAATACAACAACATTAAAGTTGACCCATCAAGATCAGCAGGGCCTCCCTATTCATCAACATTATATCATTTATGCATATAAAGAGTGAACACAGATACAGTCAAAACGATGAAATGCTCAAGAGCAAGGAAAAGAAAGTAAGCACATATATAGATTATTATAGCTTCTTACTTGGCCATTGCAGCTTCTTATATTCATATTTATATTCAGCTTTCGATCGATGGAAGTAGTTGACTTTTTTGATAGATGGTCAATTCGACTACTAAACAAACATGAGAAAAAATCATACTTGATATCAAATTCCTTGGAAGACATGAAGATCCAACAATGTATGTAGTACCTTTCTCTATTTCCTCTTCTTTTACATCATGAAGCAACAAGTTTCAATAACAAAATCTTCCCATCATCGATTCTCTTCCTCTTCTCTTTCTTGAATTTGCCATTAGCAATCGCCACGTCACTTTCATTGAAGCTCTCTGCAGCAATATGACCGCCTTATGTTTCAATTCTTATTTTAGCAGCCTTATCTTTTCTTTTATCTTTTGCGTTTCAAACACCCATTAACAAAAGATGGAGGCATAGCGTTCAATCCACATCTTTCTCCAAAATTTTATCAAGAAAAAGTTTCTTGCTTAATTCTGAATCTCACTCCAATACACGTTCATATCGCCCAAAAAATCAAACCTTTCACTACTTCCTATCATAGCATTGTCTAACCTTTTCATCGACGTCTTCATCTTAGAATATTCTTCCAAATACTTTGCATAAATGCAGATAAACATTCGGGTGAAACCTTAAGCCTCTCCAAATCTTCAACTTCCATCAACTAACCCCGTGATCCATTTTCCCAAAATCTTGAACAATAAAACTTCATCTTCTCGCTCTAGACAACTGCTCACAGACAACCCAAATCAGCATCAATGTTCTCTAAACCTACAATTTCTTCCCCAGTGTCGTTACACATTGATTTCATCTCCATATACTGAATCACAATCGGCGCATTCTTCATATATTCTTAACATTAACATCCTCCCCCCACGGAGATTATCTCTCGCAACATCAACCAACCGTTTCAAAAGCTCCTTATACCTCACCTTCACGTAGCAACCGCCACATTCAAATGCCCAGCCAAATCACATACTAATCTCCACCTCATTAAGCTCACAAAAACACCACACCGCACCGCAGGCACAGGCCGCCTCCCGTCGTCACATACCACTTAATCAACACTGCCACAAAAAATCCCCTGTTTCACCATCCTCACACTCAAATCTTTCCCCACATTACCCCTACCCTTAACCCACTCTCTAAAACACCCGATCAAACAACCCTACAATATCAAACTCAGGCAGCTTCAAATCAAGATGTTCCACAACACGCGATACCATTCGCCCCAATTCGTATACATCACACCCTATACAATCACACACACTACTCAAAGGCATCAATTTGTTAGCTTTTCGCATAATTACATACACACAAGCACCCACAGCACATTAAACCAATTGCCCGAACCGTATTCCTCTTCAGTTATGAGTTTTAATCATGTTATTAACCTCATCAAAACGTTGTTCAAGATCGAGTCTTGAACATATGTCGGAGATGGTGTTTTGGGCTAAGTAGACTTTGGTTTCGTGATAAGAGTAGTCGTACGTGTGCCTGAGGACCCGAATCGGACGGTGGTTCCGGTGGGTCCGTCGGCGGTGAAGGTTTGGTGTTCGAAGTTGTTGAAGTCTTGAACGACGCCGCAGGAGGAGCATTCTAGGTTTCCGGTGACGGAATCGACGATTAGGGTTTTGGAGTTGCAGCTTTTGCAGGAATTCATCATGGGTTTTGACGATGATGATGTTAGGTTGCTGATTTTGGTGTCAATTTTGAGTTTTGATGTCGCCGGAGACGATGCAAACCGTTGAGTTTTGTGCTCCGACGTGAGGTTATCAAGGGGCTTCACAAACTTGGGCTCATAACTTGGGCCGGTACTGAGTCTAGCCCACTCGAAGAACGAAATGGGCTTTATAGTATCCATAATAAGATTATGATCCATAATTTAGAGTAGAGTTATCCTAAAAAAGAGAGAAGAAATGAAAACAAAGATTATTATTAATCATCAGATTTAGATCAAGGAAAAATATAGTGACATAATGATAAATAATTAAACTTTAAATGATAGATCAAGATATTACTAATCTTAGCCACATTTTCAAGTTGCACTCTTTTTTAAACGCTCATAATTTTACATTCTATACTATTTTAAGAAAATCAACTTAAAAACAGTGTTTTTATCTTTAAAATGTGTATATGCTGATATATAAAAAGCAAATTTTTTTCATGTTATTTTGACTCATTATGTAATATTTGTTATATCATTGTGTGATATTTAGGTTATTGTATAACATTGGACAGATTATTATGTCTAATCAACGTTGTATTTTCTATGTGTTTTGCTAATTAAATAATATTTTTTAAATAAAATAATGCTGAAATTGTAATTTATTTAGGTTTTGCAGTATTTTGTAATCCTGATCATTTTATCGTGTAATCCTCGTCAAGTAGCTCATTATGCCTAATGCTGATCATCGAGTCTAGTGCTGGTTGGTATGTTATATATTGCATTTAATGATGATCATTTTGTCTAGTGTTGGCTATTATGTTCAAAAATTATGTTTTTCTAAAGTGATAATTCTCGAATAACACAATACTTGAAAGTACACAATGAGCTAAAAAAAACCTATTTTTTTATATCAACACCATATGTATTTTATAAAAAAATGCTCGTTCTTATGATATGAGATTTTTTAAAAAAAAATAAATCATATGTAAAGTTATGTTCGTTTAAAGAAAAGGTGAAATTTGAGAAGTGAAAACATTACCAATTTTGCATTATCTAGAACTTTGTATTTAAATATTTCTCTAATTTTAATTCTAAATGAATTCTGACGAGTATCTAGAACTTTGGAATAAGGTCTTTCAAACCATGACTATGCAGACTAGAAAACCTTAATCACGGTTTATACAAACTTATAACACCAGTTAATGCGTCACATGAACAAAGTTGTTCATGTAACAAACTTTAATGTGAGAATCAATGGTGATAATTAATTTAAAATTAGAGCAAGACAAATAAAATAAAATAAAATAAATAAAGGAAAATAAAGGAAGAGAGAGAGTGTGTGTTTTGTGCTTGGTGATTTCCATTTCCCATCTATTTATAAGTGTTATGATGTTAATTTCTGTGCGAAACAAAATTTTGAGCCCCTGGTACATTATTTATATGTCATTCTTAAGAGCCTTTGCTTCCGACTAGGGACAAACAAATTTATTGATTCGGTAGAAAACACTTATGATAGGTGAAATGATAAACAAGCACAACAGATTCAAGTAAAAAAAACAATTGCGAATGTAGATTATAATCAAGCAGACAACAAAGATTAAATTGATAAAAGAACTAACAATAGATTGAAGCAATTGAACGTTAATCTAAGTTAGGCAATAATAGTTAGTATATTGGATGATTAATTGCAAAACATAATTTAGAATTTATAACCGTTAAGAACCATCAATCATGAATAGTCGATGATTTTTTTACAAACCTAGTTTCGTAAGTTGACCCTCGATGAACCAACTTTATAAGTCGACCTCGATAAACCTTCGATCTTTTTGTTATCCTTCTCATTTATCTCTAAGAACACAAACATGATTGGATTATCACATATATTTTTAGTTTCGAATATAGATTAACGTAATATTTTCTTTTCAGAGTTTAAAGCTCTTAAAATTGTAAAGTTTAAAACAGTTGATTAGTTGTTTATACTATAAACACGTCACTTCTAAAAATTAGGGTGTGTTTGATATGCCTCTGACCGGCTGACCCTGACCCGGCTGACTCGGTCAGCCCGGCAGCCCGTTTGAAACGATCGTGGAGCCATCTGACCGAGTCAGGGTGTCTGACCCGGACCTTGAAAACAAAGAAGCTGACCCGGACCTGCGCTCTCGATCGGCTCCTCCCCCTTCACCTGCGCGATCGATCAGCACCTCCCTCCCTGCGCGATCGATCGGCACCTCCCCTTCCCCTGCGCTCTCGATCGATCGGCACCTCCCCAACCCTGCGCGATCCCTAATCGAGCTACAGCCCTAATCGAACGACTCCCTTCCCTGCGGTAATCGATCAGCCACCTCCCCCTCCCATGAGCTCTCGGTCGGCTTCATCCCTCCTCCCGGCGCTCTCGATCGGCGTTGTGGTTTCATGGTGGTTGTGTTGTATGTGTGGGTGTGAGTGTGCGTGAGTCAGAGCAGACTCAGTCAGAATCAAACAGCCAGTTTCAGTCTTACCGGGTCAGCTTCTGACTCAGTCAAATCTTAGTCAGTCAGCGCAATCAAACAGCCCCTTAGTTATGTTTGTGGTCCTCTTCCGCACACGATGTGGGCTGACTTTTTAAATAATTCAGATTGGTTACAGTTTTATACTCATGGATTACCGACACGTAGCTACCCATGGTTTACATCGACAAACAACACATGCAAATACTTAGAGATATGAGATAAAAGTGACTATGTTCACAAGGTTTTATTAGGAAGTAATATCAGTCGAGTTTGCAAACAAACCGCAAAGTATACATAGAAGAAGACAATGTTGTTTTTCACCGCGAAAAACACCGGCGATGAGGTTGATAATAAACACCCATATATTATAACTAATTGAAATCTTTATAACAAAATAAGTTTTTATATAAACTTTAATATGTTGAAAACAGTTGGTTAAATGTATATTTTTTTAACAGCAATATGGATCATAAATAAAAGTCAGCAAGAAGTTAGATAAAATACAGACACCAATAAAAAAATGAAAAAATAGAGATTAAATTTACATAGTAAAAAAAAAACCTTATGAGCCTAGTGGAAAACGAACTTTAAAGAAAAGTTATTTATTTATAAAAGCATTCACAGTAGGTTTTTTAATTTTTATGTGACTTTGTGTATTATATTATAAAGAACTAGGTTATAGACCCGTGATTTACACGGGTTAATAATAAAAATATAAATCATAAATCTTCTAGTATTTAAATTATTCAAAGATGTCAACTCTACATATGTATTTCTTTACTCTTTAAATGAACTTCAACAAAGAAAATTGTGATTACAAACCAAGTTAGCTATTGAATTCCAAATATACACCCCTTTATTAAGGAACCACGATTTAAATTAAACACATATGTTTAATACAATCGACCACTTATATGGTCATTATTAGCCATTAAGGTAACCATCATTGATCATCATATATTAATCAAAGACCACATAAGAATTTCCACTCTGCTACACCAATTAATCCATTCTTAATAACTAATTATTATACAACAATTATATATTCTTAAAACCAAACTTGCATAATGCCTACCTTTGATCGGCTGCTATCCACGATTTGCATTGTAACCTATGTATATGCATCCTATATAATTTCATTCAAATTATGGTAATACATGTATGTTGTTACATAAATAGATAAAATCAGAAAAACCAAGTTGCATAAATAATAGAAGAAACTTCAAGAAGCATGGCATCTCTTGAAATCTTCTATGCCCTTAAGTGTACGGATACTAATAGTCGCACCCAAATTTGACCCGCGAGAAAACATGGTTAGTTTGCTTTGAAAAGACAACTAACTATGATCCAGAGAATCTTCAGCTAATAATCTCTAAGTTTTATCTGTCGTTACATATAAAAATAATATTAAAATAAGTTAAGTTTGCTAATATTTATCCATAAACTAAATAACTTCTAAATCTTCATATTAAAACAATTGTTTAGTCAACACCAGCTAGTTAGAAGTCCACAAAGTTGATCAAACTAATTAAAGTAGGAAATAAATCAAATCAAAAGGAGGAGGGTATCATACAAGATGGTGGAATCCTGAATAACAGTGGCTTGAACCATTTACCCAAAATCAGAGGAACTCAAGCCAACTTCAGTGAACACAATAGAATCTAACGTTAAGTCCAAAAAATTCAAAGGCATAATTTAGGACTTTTGACAAAACACATGAAATGATTTTTTTTCTTTTTCAATATCCAAATTATTCAAACCAAATTGATTCGAAGGCGTTATCTGCCCTTAAATTCCATTGCTGCACAACGGATGTTTTAATCATCATGATCTCCTTTGCACCTCCATATATGAAACAAAACCTTTTTACCTTCTATTACATCTCATTTAACAATTTTATAAACTCATAATACTGCTTTCACTTCTGATATGATTTAATAACCAAAACTACAACTTGATGGGTTGCATAATAATCACAATCCTTAATGAAGACAATCATCTTCAATGCAAAATAAGAAACTTTTTTTCCAAAACTTACCTTGCAAAAGAAGTTTCTGAAGTAATTCTTCTTGTTGGGCATCAAATGTTGAATATGCTACTGCAAAGCATATCCTGTTGCATATTCCACGAATGGGTAGAACAATTTTGGTCTAATTTGTAGTACTTGCCTTGATGTCCACTGAAAAGCATAGTGCTTTAGTGATGTTTTGTGCATAGTTTCTCAACCCATTTGGGAAGAAGTTAATTTCAAATTCATCCACGACTAAAAAGTGATACTATGAAATAGTTTGTATTTATCATAATTATTGAAATTATACAACTCATGTAACTAATAGTTGTAAATATTTTTTTATTGATCAAAAGAAGCAATATAAAGAGAAAAATACACACTAAGTTCAACTGGTCTAAGTCATCATAAAATGGTTTAGTATATGCATAGAAGTGAGCATGTGCACTTCATAGTATCCCTTCACTCGGCCTCTCTAAAATCAAGAAACCTCCGTAATTAGAACTTTTTAGCACATGCAATCCTAAGAAAAGAACAATCAGATAAAACTTAAATTTTAAAAAAATACATAGCTATGAGTTCTAGTTGGTTCTATTTTTAAAGTCACATTTGTCAATCTAACATTTTCTTGATCTAAATTTGATATAATATGCATAACTGCCTAAGTTTACATGCATTAGATGTAACATAGTTTATTAATGACATCATCATTTATTTTATGTTACTTAGAATGCATATCAATTTTGGATTCAAAAATTGACCTTGTCACTACAAAAGTTATAATACATCACTAAGTACAAAATGAAATACAAAATGAAGATGGTATATTACATTGCTAAAGTTCACAATTGCAACTACAGATGGCATCAAGATATTACAACGGAAATTGCATCCACTTCTATGTAGACAAATTCATCAATCACTTGGCATATGAAAAGTACTAACTTAGAGATGTAATGCAGAGTCGTAAAAGTTGCTACATTATTCTCTCAAAAGTGAAGCAGCATATTTGTTCACATTTCCAACAATTTAATCGAAACCCAAATGTCAAGCAATCAAACACATGACCAAATCGAATCGTACTTTACAATACGTCAATACGAAATAATTAGAAGAGTAGATAAACGAAACCCAGATGAGTTTGAGAACAATTTTTCAGATTAGAAAGAAGACGAAAGAATCGAAAGAAGGTAAGGGAATGGAAGAGTAGGTGGGATAAAATCAAACTCAAATCGAGGTAAACAGAACCAGATATCAAAAAACTCAGATCGATTAAACAGAGCCAGAAATCAAACTTATATCAAAGAACACGATTCGATTTTAAAACCCAAATCAAACCTGGATTGACGAAATCAAGAGCAAACCCTTGCAATGAGTCGTGTTCTTCTTCCTATCATCTATTCCAGATCAGCACTAAGCAATCGAATGAGAGAAAAGTGATATTTGGTACCCAGTTATCTGTGAGAGGCAATCAAATGAGAGGAAAGTGATATCTAGGGTTCATGTTTGAACTTTCTAAGGTAGGGGTCAAGAGATCCGAAAATTAGAAACCGGGTATTATGACCCGCGTGTGAGGGATTACGGGTGAAGAAACCTTAGGGCGGAAATTGTATTTGAGAATGCTTGAGAGAGTGCCATGTGTCTAATAATGTAAAGGATTATTAGTATAGATGGTTGTAAGTGGTTGTTGGTGAATGAGAGACATAATTTATGGGGATCGTACCGTGATTCTTCATATTTAGAGAAACACGGTATAATACTCATAATTTTTTTATTATTTTAAAAGTGGTTGTGGTTGTAAAAAAAGAGAGAAAATGTAATTATAATATAAAAAAATATCATTTAATTGAAAGAAAGAGTAAAAAAAAAGAGTGTTTTTAGTGTAAATATAAGGATAAGGATGGAGAAGCTAGTGCGAATGTTAGCAGAGATTATATTCTCTAAAATTATAACTTTTTCATAATATGAACCATCTCGTTTCTAACCCTCCATATCACCCAACATATGATCCGGACAATGGGTTGAGTTATATTCTTTCTACATTCATCACCCGAGCGGCCCGAGCCTGTTTTATGAAAATCCAATAAATCTTTGAATCAAAAGCGTAAATAGGAGGGGATCGACTTAATCCATTGATAAGTAATAGCCTACATCATATTTGCTAATGCACATAATGTTGGCGTTTGGGGACTATATACAACATATTTTATTTATTTATTTTTGAACGACTAATTAGATTATTGACGAGCTACTGGTCCATTTCATCATCTCCGTTAATCAGTATAAAACATTGGGCTGGTATGCTGATACGTTCGCAAAAAAACTCATATATTAATTCGTCTCCATCAGTCACGACATATGACCACCTTAAGAGAAAACCCATCTTAAGTGAAAACCTCTCTAGTTTAACGAATAACTTATTTTACTTACAATTACTTAAACACAAAACATTTAAATCTCATCTTGTAATTGTCAACACCACTTGAAATATTATTATTTATAAAAACAATAATATTAGTATAAAAGCGGCAGCGGTAGTGGCCCGTAATAGACGGCTGGACGGCACAAGATAAACTAATTACTAGTGGCATACTGTAATCCTTACGTAACTTGTACTGTGTGCATTAAGAGGTGTGTACTAAATGTAGGTTAGTAGGTTTTCGCTCTGGATGCGGCTAATTTTGTTTTGATTGTCCCTTAGGTTAGGGAACATGAATGATAGAGCCTAGGATTGAGTGTGATTATTCTTTGATTCTGTTTAGATCTCCACCGTTGATTTATGTAGCAATAAAAGAGGATGAAATGCATGGTGTCGTTTGGTGCTTTCTTATTGGGTACTAACGGGGACACCGCAGGGGTTATTAGGGGTAGGTCGGGCCAAACGGCCACGGTTAGGGCTTACGGTCACGGTTTCTGTGTCTGTCTTTCGACACCTCTTGACAACAAAACGACAAATGGGCTGATAAAGTTAAAAACCGGTCACCAAACCGTCACGGTTTGGCCTAACCGTGACCTCTAGGGTACGAGGTTCAGTTTAAGGTACGAGGTAGACCGTGATGTTGATAAAAGGGCCGGGATTCGCGCCTCGAACCGTCACGTGGAGGCCAAACCGTGACGGTTTGTGCACCAGATTTTCATCTTAAATACCTTTGAGCTTTCAACAATCGATATTTCATCCAACACACGAAATTTTTTCATCATAAATACCTTTAAGCTTTCATTCATCCAACACTCGAGATTTTTCAGCCTTCGTCATTCCAAAAACACGTTAATTCGAAAACAATATCGGGTTCGGGAGATCATTATCAAAAGCCGAAGCTTTCAGATTGAATGAGGTGCCACATATCGAAGATTCGAACCAGGTTGAACTAACGGTTTCTGTGTCTGTCTTTCGACACCTCTTGACAACAAAACGACAAATGGGCTGATAAAGTTAAAAACCGGTCACCAAACCGTCACGGTTTGGCCTAACCGTGACCTCTAGGGTACGAGGTTCAGTTTAAGGTACGAGGTAGACTGTGATGTTGACAAAAGGGCCGGGATTCGCGCCTCGAACCGTCACGTGGAGGCCAAACCGTGACGGTTTGTGCACCAGATTTTCATCTTAAATACCTTTGAGCTTTCAACAATCGATATTTCATCCAACACACGAAATTTTTTCATCATAAATACCTTTAAGCTTTCATTCATCCAACACTCGAGATTTTTCAGCCTTCGTCATTCCAAAAACACGTTAATTCGAAAACAATATCGGGTTCGGGAGATCATTATCAAAAGCCGAAGCTTTCAGATTTGAATGAGGTGCCACATATCGAAGATTCAAACCAGGTTGAACTAGTATATGTTTTATTATAACTTATTATTTGAAATATCTAACCATTATCTTTTTAGAAATATTACGTATACGGGAGTCACCCTCCGTGGGGGGAGGAGGAAACTAACCCGTCGAACACATTTGCTCAAGAGGCGTACAACTCTTTATTTGGACCGACAGGTTACGGTGAAGGGTACAGATATCCCCTTTGCAATTCTTACGGGCATGCCCCGAACACGTACCACTCACAAACAGAGCTGGATTACGGACATCCCCCGTACCAGTCAGAACTAGAAATTACACATGTGTCGGATACTTTAATGGGAATGACACAGATGAGAGTGACGGTTCGTTTCACCTCAAAGAAAACCAAGGGGACACCGAGGAGCATGATGGAGATGAGGATCAGATAAGAAAGACTACAGTTTCTTATAAAACCGATAAAGTATGAAGAGTTTTTATTCTTTTATTTATTTTATTTTTTATTTGTTTTATATATTGTTTTTTTATGTATAGCTTTATCATTTTTTCAGTATTTTGATTCTCGTGAGGACTTGAAGAAGTGGGTTAAAATGAGAGGACGCGAGCATGGGTGCGTCATTGTGGTGGGCTAAAAGGATGTGGAACTATTATGCAATCGTAGTGGTGAACCTAAATTCACTGGCACAAATAGACGTACTGGGAGCATAAAGAAAGGATGTCCCTTTAAACTCATAGGGAAGTACGTAGGAAAGAGTGACAGTTGGATGTTAGAGGTGAGAAACGAGACGCACAACCACGATCCTGTTATGTACGAGGAGGGCCACGCGCATCTTAGGAAGATGTCCGCCGAAGAAATTGATCTTGTCGAGAAGTTACACAGGCAGCACGTGCGGCCACGACGTATCCATTCAGCCGTAAGGGAGCATTTTCCTCACAGCGTCTGTGTTGTTCAAGACATATACAATCTGACATCGAAGTTTAGGGTTGAGGGGAGAAAAGGCATGACACCAATGCAGGAACTTGAAAACCTGCTACAATCTAAAGAGTTCGTGTATGAAACACGAACGAATGCAACTACTGAGGTCGTGGAAGATGTTTTCTTTTGTCATACTACTTCGTATAAAATGTGGTGCGCATTCCCGTACGTGATGTTGATAGACACGACGTACAAGACCAACATTTACAACATTCCGTTTGTTCAGGTTATTGGCGTTACGTCGACGTCGAAGACGTTTTGTATTGCGCATGCATTTATATCGAGGGAATGGCAGGACAACTTCACATGGGTACTGGAGCGGATCAGAGATATGCTCAATAGGTGTGTGGAGCCCCGCGTTATTCTTATAGACAGGGACCTGGCCTTGATGAGCGTGTGTGACACAGTGTTCCCGAGTGCTACTAAAAACCTATGCAGGTGGCACGTTAGGGAGAATATCAAAATATGGTGGAATATCCTTTTCAAAACCGATATGTGGAAGGATTTTTCACACTGGTGGAAGACCTTGTGTTCGTCTCCCACAGAGACATTGTACGATTACAATTGTAGGAAGATGGAAGAAAAGTTAAATGAAGATGGTAAACGTGGTAAGAATTTCATAGTTATTTTTACTCTAATAATTTATTTGTTCATTTTATAAAATTTGTTATTTCTTTTAGAGATATGGGAATATATTTGGAATAATTGGTTGGTGCCGTACAAAGAGAAAATTGTTACTTGTTGGATGTACGACCGCCTTAACTTTGATGAATTTACAACTAATAGGGTTGGGGGCTAACATGCCAACTTCAAGAGTTACCTCAAAGGGACCAATAATACATTGCACACACTTGTCGGATATGTTTGTGACCTCGTGCGCGTCCTGGAGATTGAAATTTGTAAAACATTCGAGGTGTCCCGTGTGAAGATTAAAAAAGACCATCGACTGTCATTGTTTTCAAAATTGCATTATAAAGTATCCATTTTTTGCCTTAGCCTCCATGAATCAGAGTTGACGAAAATGGAAATGATTCAGGAGTCTGGGGGTTCATGTGGACACCAGTTGTTCACGTCCATGGGCTTGCCATGTGCTTATCGTTTGGAGATATACATCCGACAAGGTTATATTTTTCTTAACACATTTTTTATTTTGTCACACGATTGCATATTTTTCACTAATAATTTAACCTTTAAATCCAGTCACAAGTATTCCACTCGATGCGGTAGATCCACACTGAAGGAAGCTTGATTTCAAGCCAGCGGACGTCGCACCACCTGAACCCGACTACGATGTAAAATTTGAAGACTTGAAACAAAAGGTTATGTCGTCTCCCAATCCTCAAGTAAAGAAAAAATTGTTTAACAAAGTATTTGACTCTTTAGAGCAAGTCAAAACTTAAAGAACCTGAGGTGCGTCATGACCGACGTGGTCGTCCAAATATTAAGGAGCAACAAAGAAGAGCGAACTCCAATACATCACAGTATGAGGCTGCTAGACACAGCTCCTATACTTTCTCACAACAAACTATGCCTGACCCGGCGAGGCATAGCTCATATACCCCTCAGTTTAAAATGCCCAACGACCGTTCTAATCAGGCAAAGGCTGCTTCAAATGTACCGATTACGGGAGCTGCCCTAGGGTTTCCTTTAATATTAAAACCAAAGGACGTGATAAAAGTTATGAAGTTTAAGGATCAGCTGCCCCAATGGATTCACCGGTACGTTTCGACTATAAAAGATGTGCGGCCTGATGGTAACTGTGGTTTTCGGACGATCGCGGTGGCTTTAGGAAAAAGCAAAATAAATGGGAATGGGTTAGGCGTCAAATGTTGTCGGGGATGGACAGAAACATGTGGTATTGGCAGAGCAATTTGAACCGCGAGATGCCTGGCTATTATGATTCTGTTCGTAATGGCTTAAATTGGTTTGGCACGACTCAACCCACACTCGATACCTATTGGCTAACTTTTCTGGCCCATAGACTCGTAATTGCGGAAACATTCAGTTGTATTGTGCATCTTATTTCTTCATTTGGCAGCCAGACATGGTTCCCGCTGAGAACAGCCCCAGAGCCATTATTCACCTATCCAGTTGTCACACTTGCTCATATTACCAAGATCACTTCTTTGCATAGAATTGGAAGGGGATTACCCAATGCCCAGTGTGAGCTATCATTGGTCGAGATTTGCATATCAACAAGCACTAGAATGGCAAAATATGTATAAGGATCGTATAAATAATTACGTTAGAATAACGGATCGTCAAAGAGGCACCAATGCCTCCTGTAAGTTATCATTCTCCGATACTTTATCATATTAATGAAGATCCTTTTATTGATGATGATGATGATGATGATGATGATGATGATGATGATGATGATGATGATGATGATAAAAATAATAGTACAAATAATAGAAATAATAGAAATAGTAATAATATTAATAATAATACTACAAATAATAGTAACAATAATAATAATAATAGTAATAAAAATAATAATAATAATAATAGTAATGATAATAGTAATAATAATAGTAATACTAATTGTAATAATAGAAATAATAACAATAATAATAATAGTAATAATAATAATAATAATAAAATAGTATAATAATAATAATAATAATATATAATAATAATAATAATAATAATAGAAATAATAATAATAATAGAAACATAGTAACAATAAAAACCTAAATGTCACGGTTTGCCTTAAAGGTCACGGTTAGGCGCCCAAAAGGTGACGGTTAGGCCTAACCGTCACGGTTAGGGTTTTGACAAAAGTTTGATGACACTTTTTGTCATAAAACTGTCACAGCTGAACTAAGGGGTCACGGTTTGGGCAAACCGTGACCTTTTGGTCCAGTTTAGTTTAAAAGAATATGCTGGACTGGGTCATCCAGCACATGGCCGCCGACTATGCCGCCTCTGGTACGCCGTTGTTGTCACAGCCACCGAGGCGGTTAGGCCATGACGGTGCTGGCCCATCTGGCGCGGGCGGGTCTGGTCAGGGCAGCGACCCGGAGATGACGGATTAGATAGGTATTTTGTTTGTATTTTATTTCTTTTTGTATGTAAAACCTCGTTGTGTATATATATATATGTATATATATATATATATATATATATATATATATATATATATATATATGCAGTTTCAGTTATGATGGCTTGTATATTTGGTTGTGTTCCTTTGTTTTTTGTTTTATATTTGTAATGTTGATAATGTTAATTGTATATGTTTGAGTCGGTTTCCCCCAGAAAAATAGCGGTGTGTCCAGAATTCCCCTTCTTATTTTTTGGCGGACTATGATTTATTATTTTGACATTTTGTTTTATAGAGTACATAATCAATTAGTATTTTTATAAGGGTCATAACTTAAGACACTTGTCGTTATAAATTGATACCCGTTTATACGTTTTGTACAACTGAAAACGAGAAAAATTTATGAGGGTTGTCAGAGAGCTAAAGTTTCTTATAGCCTTATGCAATCATCTATACGACACATGTATGCAAATATGACGCGTATATTAAATTTCGACACTGACTATGAAGAATAATTCAGGGAGATGTCAGAGATGTAATACGTCTCATGTAGGGATATATGACACCCCTATATGACACGTATGGGGCTATACGACCTGTATAAAAATGAGAGCGTGTTGATTTATTATCAGGGATGTGTTTATATTGATACACACTCTTCATGCGTATAGTCACACCTTGCGAGAAAAAAATAAGCATGTCATATCAATCAATTCTTGTCTTATATCATACATATATTTGTATATATATGTTAGTACGAAACATATATGCCATATTATCTATAGAACTCATGCAGGTTTAAACGAGTTGTTTAAGTCCATTATTGTTAAAGTATTCACAGTGAAATCTCTAAAATATGTGAGTGTGTTTGGATTATATGAAATGTTTTGAGTGGTTGTGAGTGAATGAGAGAAAAAATGTACTTGTTGATTGGTATATTTGAAGAATCAATGTCTAATCCTTATAAATTGTTTAATGTTTTTGAAGGTGGTTGTGAGTGAAGAGGAGAGAGAAAAAAATAATGATAATGGTATAAAGAATATTATTTAATTGAAAAGAATAAAGAAAATAAAGTGAGTTTTAATATAATTATATGGATAAAGATAAGTAATTCACTGTGAATGCTTATGCATGCAAATTATTTGACACGACTGGAAATTCATTGTTATGCACTAATTATAAACCCATCATCGAACCCTTAATTTGATTTTCACCCACTCAATTTTCAATAAAAATCATGCCGGTCTATAGGAAAAATAAGCACGTTGCATCGTTAAATATAGACGGTGACACTCATGTTAACACCACACTTTAAGAAATTTTATAAAAAAAAAAAGGAACATGAAACCAATTAAGAAAACTAGTTGGTTAAATAAAACATTTTGAGAGTTTATCCGCAAAAAAACACACTTGTAGTTTATTTATTTATTAATAATTAATAATAGTTAAATAAAAAAGTGATACAAAAAGCATGGAAAGCGAGGGCGGCGGATTAGTGGGGGTGACGGTGAGGCATTGAATGAGGCCGCCCAATGTCAAAAGTGGGTACCCACGTATGACGTATGCCCTACACCGCATATCACTTTTATTTATATTCATTTCTCATATTCTTTTTCTAGTAGGTTAAGTGGTACCGCAATATTGCCCACCCCTAATATTCTAATTTTAATTGCCTTTTCAAAATTATATATTATAGTTAATTTTTTAAACGGCAATTAGAGTCGTCCTTTGAAAGTCGTCATAAAATTTTAAATAAATTTCTCATATTGTTTTCTGAGTTGGATAAATTTTAATTTTTTCTGTTAAATATTTTAAAATAGATTTGATTATATGTTTGGTTTTTCTGTTATGTCTATATAACAGAATTAATTTTACTTTTGAAAAATTAAATTATTTGTTCAATTGTTGGCCAAACCGTAGCACACATGTTCTATAAGTTGATGGACATTAGTTTTTTCAATTAAGTTTGTATAAAATGTCTATATGACCCCCAAACTAAAAAAGAAACAAATTAAATAAAAACGATGTAAAGTTAGTGAGCCCGTTTTATATTCATACATTACATCCACTCAACGTCAACCCCATTAATTCCCCTCCGCCTCTCCCTTCCCTCCGACACTGTCTATTGCCAATAGCGACGCTCCAACCACCATCTTCGCAACCCATGATAACCACCATGTATTGTCACTAGCCGACACCCAACCGACTTCCTCCCCATTTCTTACAGATCTACACCCAACACACCACCAGCACCGCCACTCTAGCCGCCATCTCTCTTGTCATCGATCTATGTAATTGATCTAAAAATTTGTTACTAGTCTCCACTTGAGTTAGGTTATGCTCCCTATTATTTGCCCAATTTGTTTTCATACATACATAATTTGGAAGACGAAATTACTTTCTAAAAAGAAACTAAGAAAGAGTTGTTGAAATAAAAGTCTTAAAATGTAATGTAAAATACAAGTATACAACACATAAGAATTATCCCTGCTCCTATTAAATGTTTGCACGTGTGTAGGTGTTGCAATTGCAGGAGACATCCCTAGTTGGCCCCCATTCCCATTGCAGAGGACCACACTTTTACTCTTTCACTTTTGACTCTCTAGTCTCTAATGGAGTAATGGACCCTCCCCTCCTTTAAACTAATCATGTTCATCTTTTTATATTCATCTTTATTCCACAAATTAATCTTAGAGATATTATTATGTATAACTCTTGACCATTGATTTAATTTATAATTTAACATTATAATTGTTATAAAACCTGTGACAGTTTATGTACATAAATAGTATCAAATGTTTTATCTAAAAAAGTTACTATAATATATAGAGTAAATTACCATTTGCATCCCTGACGTTTTCCCCATTTTAACCACTTGCGTCCCTATAGTTTCAAAGTCTTGAATCGCCCCCTAACGTTTTATTTTTATCCCCGTTTGAATCTAAATGACTAACTCCGTTAAATTGTTCAGTTAACTTTGTGTGAAATGACTAAATTGCCCCTCAATAATAATTTTTAAAAAAAAAACTTTGTAGGACCACCCATCTTCTCTACCCAAACACATACACATTCACTCACTCTCATCTCTACCCAAACAGATGATGAATAATCACAGCTCTCAGCTGTGAATGAACCACTTGATCAATCTATCGAATATGATGACGGATCAATTACAACAGTCAAAATCGAACCATTTTAAAATAAAGTTTTTTAAAAAAACTTTATTTTTATCCCGGCGAGTTGCTGTAACAAAGGATGGAGGTGGCGGTGAGGATTTGAGAGGTGAATCTGGTGGAAACCACCATGTAATAGTTCGTCGGAGGTTGATCGGCGGTGATCAGAACAGAGTACGTTTGACCCAGATGAATATCAAGAGATGAGTATGTGTTTTGAAGAGTGTGAGTCCCTTCAACCTCCACAAGCAGCATCTTATGCCCCTGAATTCTGAAATTGATCGATGTTGTCAACCCCACGTTCGATATCCTCAATCTGTAAGTTTTCCCTAAATCAAAATTCAAAATCAATTCTCAATTTGTTGAAGATGATGAAAGTGGTGATAATGGGTGTTACCTAGATCAACATTGAATGTGAATCCGTTAGATCCACGGCCATTGATGAGAAGACCATCGGGAAACATCTTCCTTCATGATCTTCCTCCTCAAATCCTTACAATACATCAACCTAATTGACTCAATATAAACCTCAACATCATCACAATCAGCAACCTCAACAATGTAGGGTGGTTGCCCTTGCTGACCCCCTTTATAACCCGACAGTTTAACCGCGGAAAACTGACTGTGACTGACCAAGATCTGCCTATGAGCATTCATACAAACACATATACCATCTCTAGAGCTCAATGTGAGCTTCACATCACTCGAATCGGGTCATTGAACCGACTCCCGGGGCTCCGACAGGACAAAAGATCCAACAAAGGCTGTTGCATCAGAGCTTGCCTATCAATAACAGAAGGCTGATTCACATGATTATTGGGGTTTTTTTTAGGGTTTGTGTATGACCCATTGGTGTTTGGGTTAATGGGGTTCTTGCAATCGGGTTCATTCGCCATCATCTCGAACAGGGTCGGGCTGGATCGGGTCTTGTCGACGGTGGGCGGCGGCGGCGACATCGGATTCAAGAGTCCGGCGGTGAGAAACAACAAAATCGAAAGAACCCACAACTTTTCACTGATAATCAGACGATATACCGGAGTAAAACTCGCCGGCACCACTGATGTTGCGGTTGGTGAAGAGGTTTGTGGAGGTGGATATTGAGGGTTTGAGAAGCGGCGCCGGATTGTTTAAGGTGGCGAAGCTTGTGGACGCTTATCTGGCGGAAGTCGCCGTTGATTCGGAGCTCCGACTGCTGGAGTTTATGGAGCTCGCCGGAGTTTATGGAGCTCGCCGGAGCCCTGCCGGCGTAAGCACGGGCTACTGATGATGGCTTATACAGGGCTATTGATACTTATTTGAAGGTAAGTTGTACCATATGCATAGAAACTTGTATATGTTACTGTTCATACTGTTCATTTAAGTTACTTTTTAAATATATAGGGGAATTTTCATTCATTTCATTCGTCCCTTAGATATAATAAGATACTTATAATGTGCTATATCACCACAATTTATCATATGATTTTTATTAATTAACTTTTTTGTTTCGTAATAGAACTTTTGCTTTTAAATATTCGGAAATCCCAAATATTATCAAAAAGGATGTTTTAGTGCTATTCAAATACAGTTTATTTTTCTAAAGAGATGCTACTTTCGTACGTGTGAATGTCACACACAATTCCATATATTTATTTACAAATTACAAAACATTAAATTATAATAATTGCCAAAGGTTACATTTAATATAACACAATTACAAAGATCGGTGGGTTTTTGTATTATTTTTTACTAATCTCAACTTTTCATATATACATTTATTTTCAAGTTTAAAGCAAACTTGCTCTTCGGTTCAATTGGTTTGTCGATTGTCTTAATATCAAGACCATGGTACAAATACATGGAGTAACTACTTTTTTTTACATTTTTTACTCAATTTCGTCAAATATAACTTTTGTAAATTATAAATAAAACTAGGCCTTTAGCCAATTAGAAAAGAGTCGAATAAAATATAATAACTTTTCATTCAACGGTATAGATTCGAGTTATTTTATATTTTGACATAAATTTAGTTTGAAAACGAGTAGAGACAATTGTAGTCTGTAATTTATCACGTCGCGCATGATCTCGCCGCAATACACGACGAGTAATAAACTAGTTAATTTTAATATGTAATTTAACATCATCATCATCATCTAGCGCAGTAACGCATATAAACCTTCTTTAAAATTAAAATCTTAAAAAAGTAGGAATCCAAAACAAATTGCTTTATTTCACTCTTCTACGCCGCCCTTCCCGAAGACAACAAAAAAAAGTCACTAACAAGAGATTTTGTCTCCAAAGCCACAATAAGTTATGCTTTTCGACATAATAAGATGTGCGCATATTATTTTATCAGAGAAAGTACTATAAAATTTACTTTTGAAGTTTTTCATCTCATTTATTTAAAAGATATCTCACCTAATCTTAACCTTCCTTAACATTCTTGGTTAAATATTAACATCACAAGGTTTTCAACTTACTATACTACTTACAAATTGTTACTTACATCCTTTAACTTGTCCGAACTTGACTCAACCTCGTCAACAAGTTATCATATCACTTCAATCCATTTTTTACATAAAGGTACATAATGTATTTGATTTTAATGGTTGTTGAGACCGCATCGGACCGACTGATCCGACCGGGAATCGGCTAGGTGGCCGGTCATGTTGGCATCGACTCGTTTTGAAATGGTTTGACCGCCCGGTTCGTTCCGAATCGGTGGTCGGACCTGGAAACCGGACCGTTCGAACCGGATTCTGACTTTTTTAATTTTAATGAGTAAAAACGATGTGTTAAACCGTAAATTAGTGTGTTGGATATAAAAATATAGTTAAGTTTTATATATAACTATAAAGTATATATATAAATTACTTATATTTAATTATATATAATATTATATATATATATAATTATGACGTTATCTGGTTTTAAATCCGGTCCGACCACCAAACCAGTAAGGTGTTCAGTTCGACGTTCGATCCGGTTCTGTAAACATTGTTTACTTAATGTAACACACTTATCATCTTTTAGATTAAAAAATATAATAGAAAGCAAATCTTATTAAATGATTAACAAACATGTTCTCTTATAATAACTTTTGCATGTTACAAAAAACATTAGATTTATATTAGCTGCCTTCTAACTTTATCGTATAATAGAAGCGTATGATCGACTGGATTAATTTATCATTTTATTCAATTCTACTATTTTAGACAACTAAACCAATAATTACAAGTTTTTGTGTTTAAAAGCTTTTATTATCAATTAAATTGGTTAATCATATTTCTTTTAAATTATGCAGACTTCTATAGCAAAGTGGGATTCAGTCAAAAGAAAAAAAAACTTTAATTATATATTTACATATTCAAAGATTATATATTTACTATAATGTTTGAATCCCATTTTCTTTTTCATATCATTTTCATTCTGATGGATTCATTAATTTTAGTCCTAGAAAAACTATTCCAAAATATAACAAATTTGCTGTTCTAATTCAATAAAATTTTATAACTGTTAAGAGACAAGTGATACTTTATACAACAATTTCACATCTACAATATATCTGGCTATATTTCTGCAGTTTTCTCAAAAAAGCGCTTTCATTGAACCGAAAATGAAGTCGTTCAGGAAATTAATGAGCGTTTGCAACAATTTCACCAAAAATGAAGTTGCTCACCGCAAAATTTTTTTTTGAACGGTAGAGATTTATTAGAAAATACGAGGCTATGAAGGAGCTAAAACCCCCCAAATACAAAACTAGACAAAAACATGGAAAGTAATTTAAATCCATAGCCGAGATGCTTTTAAAATTCTAGTTCATTGCCTTCTCCTTTATTCGTGTCTTCACCCTTAACATATTAAGAATTTTAATGTCTTCAACACCTCTTGCAGTACCAATGTTCTTGTATCCTTCATTCTTGTCTTTGCCGAACGAGAGGTTTGGATAATAGTTTCTAGCGTAAATTGCTCTTTTAGTACCCGAAATTTGATAACTTTTGTCTTTTTCATACAAAAACTTTTTCCCCCTCTGTCCCTTACATTAAAAAAAACTTTTATTTTCATTCATTTCCGTTAAACCCGTTTATTGTAACCGGTAAGTAGTCATCACGTGCACCTCAAAAGAAAAAATAAAAACCTACAAAACATTGTTCGATTGCCCCGAACATTCAAACGATTACTTTCAATATTTAAAGTCGATATCCACTTAACGGGGTAAAAGTAAGAGGTTAACGGAAGTAAATGAAAATGATAAGTTTTAGAAGGTTAGGTGGGAAAAAACAGTTTTTGAATGAAATAACAAATACATTAAGGCCCTGTTTGGTTGGGTCTGACCAGACCCGCTCAGACGTGAACGTCTGACTCGGTCAGACCTGTAGTGTTTGGTTGCTTGCCTCTTACCGAAGAAGAGGTCTGACCGAAGCTCCTACCCGGTCAGACCTCAACCCTAATCTGACCCGCGGTCAGACGTGAAGGTGCTTGCGGTGGTGCTTGTGGTGGCGGTGGTGCTTGCGGTGGTGGTCGGCGAGAACCGAGAGGAGAGAATCGAGAGGTGAGGGTGGTCGGCGAGAACCGGTGGTGCTTGCGGTGGCGGTCGGCGAGAACCGAAAGGTGAGGGTGGTCGGCGAGAACCGGTGGTGCTTGCGGTGGCGGTGCTGCTTGCGATGGTGGCGGTGGATGATGATGATGATTGTGGTTGTGGTGTTTGTATAAAACAGAGAGACGAAAGTGAGAGAGAGACGAAAGTGAGGGTGGTGGTTGTGGTGTTTGTGGTTTGAGATGATGGTGGTTGAGTTTTTATTTTAAAAATTTTCATTTTTACAACTAAACACAATTATTCGTTCAGACCTTTCACTGGTTCAGACCACTTACTGGTTCAGACCCTCTTATTCATTCAGCACTTATTCAATCAGATGTTGGCAAACAGCCCCTAAATCACAGTGGCTAAAAATGACAAATTACTCTAGTTTTTAAATTAAAATTAAGGGAAACAAGTGTGAAAATAAGAAAAACACTAAAAGAGATTAAAACACCAAGTATTGTCTTTTCACACGTGGGTGGTAGCAGAGATCTGTAAGATAAAATACTAAATAAAACAGTCAACTAAAAAAAATACAAAAGGCAGGTGTGTATTCATTTCAGCTTTTTGGAGCAAATACCATTATTACCCTCTTTACCTTTGTACTTTTTTCCCTTACAAAATTAATTTATTAAATTCAAAAACGTACTCAAATTTAAAGTAAATTACTATTTGCATTCGATTTGGTGATTTTAACCATTTACATCCCTACAGTTTAAAAATTCTCATATACCCCCTAACATTTCATTTTTGTTCCCATTTGAATCCAAAACACTAACACCGTTAAATTATTCTGTTAACTCCCTTGTTAAAAGACTAAACTGTCCTTCAAATTAAAACCCTAATCCCCTCTTCATCTTCTCCATCTTCCTCATCAAACTCCTCCTGCTCTCTATCACCGATTCTTACAGAATCAACACGTGTAAACACACCCAAATTGATCAACAATCGTAACATTTCAATTCGAAAAATCTCACGATTTGCAGAGATCTGTAAGTTTGTAATCACCATCGAGAGTACGAACAGCTTTAACGGCTCTACCAGCACAGCCTTCACAATGAAGATCGATTTTAACAACCACCACATTCGCATCAGAAGCTTTTTGCTTCTTTCCACCGTCACCACCGCCGCCACCGCCACACACAACCTCCATTAACAGACTCAAATCACCATCATCATCACCATGGAAATCGATCTAGAAAACGAAGATGAACATCACAATAAAACAATCATCAATCATACCTCCATCGGAGATAACATCACAATCCCCTAAGCATCTATGGACCTCCAATTTGGATCTCGTAGTCGGTAGAATCCACATCCTCACAGTCTACTTCTACAGCCTAATGGGTAGTCAAACTTCTTTGATCCAAACGTGATGAAGAAGGCACTCGCAGATGTGCTTGTGTCGTTCTACCCGATGGCTGGGCGATTGGACAGATATGAGAGTGGTCGGATCGAGATTAATTGCAACTCTGAAGGACTTTGTTCGTTGAAGGTGAATCGAATTCGACGTTGGATGATTTCGGTGAGTTTACGCCGTCGTCGGAGTTCGAAGGCTTACTCCGACGGTTGATTACTCTGGCGACATTTCTTCGTATCCGCTGTTTTTCGCACAGGTATATGCCCTAATTTCATCGAAGCTGATTGTAAGAATCGGTGATAGCGATTGAGCAGGAGGAGGAGTTTGATGAGGAAGATGGAGAAAATAAAGAGGGGACTAGGGTTTTAATTTGAAGGGCAGTTTAGTCTTTTAACAAGGGAGTTAACAGAATAATTTAACGGTCTTATTGTTTTGGATTCAAATGGGAACAAAAATAAAACTTTAGGGGGTATATGAGGATTTTTAAACTGTAGGGATGCAAATGGTCAAAATCACCAAACCTCAAGATTGCAAATGGTAATTTACTCCAAAATTTAAAACCAGGTTAGTGCATAGTCTAATTACAGGTGATCACATACATAATCCATCTCCTTTTACTCACACCCATTCAACATAATCAAAGTAAAAATATTTAGAGTTGAATGATTAGTGCGATTACAGTTGAGAAACTTATAAGTGAGCTCAACTAAAATAACACATATTTTTTGAAACGGTGTCATACATTAATGGTCTCATAGCTTTTCAACTCTCAATTTAATACAAATTTAAATAATAAATTTATTTTTTATATATAAAAGCATTCACAGCTCGTTCCATATTTTTACGTAAGTAGATGTCTCATATTATATAAGATGATTATGAGTGAAAGATATAAAAAATTGATAGAGTTGTACCGTGTTTTCCAAAACGATACAACCCCATAAATTTTTTAGTATTTTTTAAAGTGATTGTGATGATTTAAATTAAAAATGAGAGTGAAAAATTATAAGTTGTTAATATCTTCCAACTCTAATATCGCAATTCAGGAATTATCAGTATTAAAATGAATCAATTTAATGATCGCGGAATTATCACTAATTGATGTTTAATTGTTTATAATGATCAATGATGAACACAACCACAGAAACACAATAAACACGAAATCTATAATAATTCAAATGTATTTCATTAACTATAATGTAATGATTACAAAAGAATAATGAATGACTATGAACTATCGAATTCTGTGTATCGAATGATGTTTGATGTTGATGTGACGGCTGCTAGGGTTGCACAATGAACTCTTGATCGCCGTAATATTGATTGATTGTGTTCACCGAGATGTGAAACCTAGGACTCATATTTATAGATGATTTGAGTCGGTTAAGGAACACGGATCTCTCGGGATTTGTTATTGATTGTGTTGACTTGTTTGACTTCTTGGTATTTGCAATCGCACAAGTATAATGTTCTTCCGCAGCAATCTTCTCATCCGCAGAACATTTGTTCTTCCGTAGATGACAGTCTTCCGTAGCAAAGTTGTTCTTCCGTAGGAAATTCTTCTTCCGTAGGAGTCTTCACTTCATGGTATTTGATCATCCGCAGGAACATGTACTTGGTCATTTGGTCTTGTAAGAAACATATCTACGGATTAACAAAGTTGTTCATCCGTAGATGTTTCCTACACTTGGTCAATTTCAGTAAATCCATCCAAGTATATTGTTTTTCCTGTCAAGACACAAATCAACACACATACATATATGGGTTAACCTATAGATTCAAATCACATATATATATATATTTTGACTGTTACAAATGTTAATTACAAGACTTGATTTTCAAGTACTAAGCCTATACAAAATTGATCTAGCCCTATACAATCTAGACCTAACAATACTCCCCCTTAGGCTTAGCTCCTTGTAATCAGTCCTTCAAAACAGCAAGCTCCTTAACTCTTGCTATCATTTTATTGTAGAAGTAAGATACAGCAGTTTTCTGATCATCGTACTTGTACTTGATCTGCATCCTGCTGATCTTCTTCAATGTGTCATAGCTCAGGCCCAAAACATCTTCTTCCGTAGTGAGTGTTTCCACTACACTATCATTATGTACAATTTCTAATTCATCTTCTTCGGAGATTCTGAGCTCAGACACTTTAGCTATGGTTGTCCCCTTCAGTAGCCCAGCCTCATGTTTCCTTCTCTTATGTGCCTTGGCATGCAGTTTATCAATGACTTGTATCATGTGCATGTACAGGCAGAGATCATTTTGGGCTTTTTCATCTGTTAGCTTTGGGAAGAATTTGTCGTGAAGGTATGAAGTGTAACTGGGATGCAACATCTTTAGCTCCATTGGATCAAAGATTCTTATTTTGTCTCCCTTCTTTCCTTCAACATTTCTCAGCAACACCATCTCTTTATTCTTTTCAACGTATCCCCATTCTGAGATAGGACACGTGAATTGGTTTCCAGTGATGCATTTGATGGTGTGTGAGTTTCTGGTACATCCCACTCTCTTCAGCAGTTCATCATCTACAAGGGATGAGACTTCAGCTGTTTTTCTTTTCTGATTTTGTATCATTCTTTTGTGCTCCTTATCATTTCTCTTTGCTTGCATGAGCACATCATCAGTAAAACTGGTCTTCATACCATTTACAGCTGCAGAGAAGTCTCTCCCCCTGAGATGGATTGGGTAGTTGAACATGGGGATGCTCTGTAGATCTCTCATATCTTGCTCCGGAAGGCTGAGCATGTCTTCCACATCATGGAAGTATTGAATCCTTCCAGATGTCCTCTTGATTATTGCACAATCCCAGTCTGGATCATATTTCCAGGCCATAATCCTGTTGTCTTCCACAGAACTGGGAGTTGTGATATGATCATACAACTGTACGAGAGTTGATTTCTTCTCAGTGATTTCTCGCACAGTTGTTCCCAGAGGCCATACTTTTCCGGGGATCACCGCCCTTGGCTCTCTGATGAGTTTTTCCTTTTCCTTGTGCTGATCTTTTGATTCAACAGTTACTGGATCAGCAGCAAGTTTGCTTTGTTCTTTTGGATGTGGAGCAGTGGTTCTGAACTTAACTCCCGTTTCCAGTTCCACTTTCATCACATGCTCCATCATCTCCGCAGCTAACCAGTAGTTCTACCTTTAAGTTCATGCGGCTTGTAATTGTGACCCTGTAACCAGCAAGTCATATTGTACTTTGAAAGTTTTGCTGTGTCACAGTGGCCCAAGTCTTTCCTTATTTTCTCCAATGATTGAAAAGTTGTAAAGGCTTCATAATCACAATTTGGGATTATGAACCTTGCAAATTCAAATTCTTTCAATGCATTGGCCATTTCTGTTCTGTTCATCCTCTCAACCATGTCATACGGAAACCCATGGTTGATGAGGGTCATAAACATGCTGGAGTCAGGCCTCTCTTCCAAGATATCAGCAGTTGTTAGAAGGTCATCGGCCTTTCCACCCTTATCAGCAGTGGGAGACTCCATCCTCGTTAATTCCTCCCACTCTTTATCACTTTCTTCTTCTTCTCCGGAGGATACCTTCACAGCAGAAACTTCTACTGAAGGTGTAGGATCAGGAGATGGAACTTTTGATTTCTTTGGGGAGCTTTCTTTTTCTGGTTTCTTTTGTGTGGCTCCAAAGTATTTTCTTTTTCGGGTGTAGGATATCAGCGGCTTAGTAGCTCTACCCGATTGTTTTTCTGGTTCAGCACTTGAATCCACTTTTGTTTTCAAATCAGAGAGTTTTCTTTTCAGGCTCTCTATCTCCAGATCCTTTTGCTTTATTAGCTCGGCCTTTTCATTTTGCTCTTGTTTTAAAGTTGCCTCCAGCTCCCGTTTTGTTTGGAACAATGCATCAATAATTTCATTGTTGCATTGTGCATCTTCTCTCAGCCTTTTTAAACTGGCATCCTTCTTTGTCAGTTCTTCATCCTTTTCTTGGATAACCCCGTACAGCTCCACAATTCTTTGTTTTCGCTTATTGGATTTAAGTACCAGCTTGTTGTACTTAGCAACCAAAAAGCTTTTGCTCACAGGAATGTCACTGTCACTTAAGTCATCTTCATGGTAAGCAGTGACATCCTGAGCAGATTCTTCAACTTCCCCATGTTCATCAGCATGTTGTACATCTTCCAATGAAGGTATTAGCTCGGTATGAGCTGATGAAGGATGTTCTTCTGTGTGGGTTGGTGAGAAAGGAACAGTGCTGGCTTCAGATAACAATTCTGTCTCTCCTGAGTGTACGGAGTGTACAGACTCAGTTACCTCAATAGGTTCAGTTCCAGCACTTTCCGGAGATTGATGTTTGGGAGATTCTGGTGGTGGTTGTATGGGCAACTGGATTTGTTGTGGAGAGAATGGTTGAGTGTGATGAGATGATGATTGGGAGGATGATGAAGATATTGGTACTGGAGATTGATGGTGGTGAATTGGGGAAATTGGTTGGGTGTTAAGGCTTGATGGTGATTGTGGTTGTTGAGTGGGTGATTGGCTGGATGATGCATGTTGTAGTGGTGGTGTTTGGAGTGGTGATGTTTGGAGTGGTGATTGCTGTTGGTGTTGTGGTGTTTGGTGTGGAGAGTGAGAAGATTGTGCAGAATCAGCAGATGATTCTGCTTCATCTGCCCATGCCAACTCTTGTGGCATGTCAGCTTGCGGATCTACAACATGAGCAAACATTGGCATATCCGGTCCTTCATACTTTCCACTAAGTTTGTTCAGCACTGATTTGCTCAGGTGTGCTTGAACAAACACATCGCCAACTCTATTCAACCCCGGAAGTTCTGAGTTGATTATCAGTTGTAGGAATCTTGGGAACATATACATCTTGTCATTCTTCTGCAATTTTACTTGTTCACTCATGCAGTTGAAGATGTATTTGGCATAGTTGTAAGTTCTCCCCTCGAACACTCCAATAATTCCGGATGATATATGCCGAGAGAATCTATCTAGTCCCGATTTCCTGTTCGACATGCATTTCAGGTAGGTGTGACACAGGAATCTGTATGGTTTGCACAACCTACCCTTCTTGATTTCACCTTTCTCGTAATCACCATCGTACCCCATGAGATTGAATACCTTTTCTATGTATTCATTTTCGAATACATCGGGGTGCCCTATTTCTCTATCTCCCAGTTCCAGACATCTTCGTATGGTGCTTTCAGTGATTCGAAGACGCCGGTTCAGAACCTCAGCCATTATTACCTCCTCATCGTTTTGTTCTTCCACTCGTGCTGAATTCCAGAATCCGATTATGTGCGCCTGATGGATCACAGGCTCAGCCGTCAAGGCGTAGAAGAGCCTGGATCGTCGTAGATATCTGATGATATCTCGACATCCTTCCGCTGCTGGATCATCAGCGTTTAAGAATGCGCACACATTATGCTCCTTAGCAAATCTATTTGCCATCTGCAAAGAAAATCAAGTTAGAAACCACGCAGTTGAATCATTTGAATGGCAATAATCGATTAACCAGTTCCGTATTGATGTTCAAGACATGATTTACCTTTGCAGTAACAGTAATCGGTTACTGGATAATGTTGATATTTTGAAATTTTGAAAAGGGGAAAAAGTGCGATTTTCTAGGTTAATCTGAAAAAGTGCTCTGTAAAAGTGAGAAATGAATTTTAAGAGTCAGATACCTTATTTATAGTCGAACATAATTAACATCTTTTATTAATTATGTTGGGCTCACATTATGTTGGGCCCACTTTCATTTATTTCTATGTTGTGCCCACTTTCATTTATTCCCTTCCCTATTCCAAGTGTTTAGTATGCATTATTTCTTCCGCAGAACATCTGCGGAACCTTGACATCTGCGGATGTCAACATCTGCGGAACCTTAACTTCTGCGGATGTCAACATCTGCGGAACTTTACATTGGATGTAAGTTCAAATAATGCATTTGTTTTGTTTTGCTTGTTTTGCTGCTGAATCAGAAATCACATAATACTTCTACGGATGAGCGGTATTACTGTGACTTCTGCGGATGCAGAAATTTCACTGTTACTTCTACGGATGAGAAGTATTACTGAAACTTCTGCGGAAATTAAAGTTTTGAGAACTTTAAATGTATGATATCTACAGAGTAGAATCAAATGTTGATGTTGGACATTGTTGACTTTATTTGCATGGCAATTAAGTACAGGGAAGCAAGTTTCCTGTATCCTGTATACAAGATAGTGCTCAAGTTCCAATTCCTTCAAAATAATTATCAGCTTTTATTGTTTGTTTTTCATGCATGAACTACTCCCCCTAAATTTGTGATTAATGTGAAACTGTGCATTCATCATAAATTTAAGTTGTGAACAGGCATGACAGGCTTATGACATTCTAAATGAGAGAAATTCTGTTGAGATAACAATTAAGCATCTGTCAAACAGCTACATGCATGCATATATATATAGAGGGATCATACTATAAATTGGCTTGTGCTGATGTTGTTAGATGATTCAACACATATCTGATTGCAAGTATACAAATCCACTTAAATTCAAACATGAGTGTTGTATCAACTAGGCATGCAATTTATCATGTTGTGAAGTTTGTTAATCAGTAGCAATCATGAGTCCCACATTCAATGATCGTTAGAGTATGTCTTCCGTAGATGAGGCAAATCACTACATTCCACACTTAATGACTATGTACATTAAGTTATAAGTTCTATCTTGAGACAATGTTCAGTCTCATGAATGCTTTGATGTTATAGCTCTTGACTTGATGTTCAATGGATCACAAGTGATTCATTTTTAGAGCTGAAATATGATCTTCATAGTCACCAGGTCTTTACTTTCGTAAACAGAGGTGAACTTTAACCCAGGTCTTTGTTGACACAAAACAGAGGGAGAATGAAGATCACACTTATTAATCACATTCCCAGGTCTTTGTTCACACAAAACAGAGGGAATATGACTTTGCAAAGATAGAATATTATAAAGTATTTTACATAGTGTGCTTGTGTAAGTGATTTGATCACATCAGAGAGAACATACCTTCTTGATTCTCAAATGGAATCCTCACAGACATTTACCTCATGTTTTTAGTTTGGCATGCTCTTAGCTTTGTTTCCACTCAAGTTGAACCTACTCACATATCAGTATGATATAAGTCAGATTGAATTTTTGGTTAATAGCCAAGTATAGTCTACTATCATGTCCCATATATAATGCATGTATAGATGTTCTAACAGACACTTAAGTTATCCTCAACGATTACTCTTCACAAAGTCAATCATATGCTTTTGTTGATTTATTCTAAGTTAATCATCCCTAAAGATTCTATCAGAAAATTGAATCTAACAGAATCAAATGCTTTAGTAAACAAATCAGCAAGCTGATTGGTTGTGTCTACTTTGACTAACTTGATTAGACCCTTTCAGAGCAATCTCTCAGAAAATGGTATCTGATTTCTATATGTTTGGTTTTACTATGTTGAACTGGGTTAGCAGTTATAAACATAGCAGCTGAATTATCAATATGAATTGGTGTATGAAGGAAATTGTAACCATAATCAAGTAATTGGTGCAACCATAATCAAGTAATTGGTTTTGCAACCAAAGTACTTGAGAGCAACCTGCTGAAGCAGCTATGTACTCTGCTTCAGCCGTGGATACAGATACATTTGTTTGCTTCTTGCACTGCCATGAAACAAGTCTTGGTCCTAAAAATTGACATCCACCAGTTGTGGATTTTCTGTTGTTGTTGCACCCTCCATAGTCACTATCTGAGTATGAGTAGAGGCTAAAATCTCCATCTTTGGGATACCAAAGTCCCAATGCAGGTTTGCCTCTCAGATATCTGAAAATCCTCTTTACAGCAGTCAGATGTGACTCCTTGGGGTCAGATTGGTACCTGGCACAAACACAAACAGCAAACATGATGTCAGGTCTACTAGCAGTTAAGTACATTAATGAACCGATCATTGATCTGTACAATCTTTGATCTACGGATTTGCCAGCAGGATCAGGCACAATCTTGTCTATAGTTGATGCTGGTGTCTTGCATGAAGTGGAATCAGCAAGATTGTACTTCTTCAAGATTTGATGAATGTACTTCTCTTGATTGATGAAAATGCCATCTGATTTCTGATGAACTTGTAAGCCAAGGAAGAAAGTCAATTCTCCCATGGAGCTCATCTGAAATTCAGATTTCATTAAGTCTTCAAAGCTTTGACACAGCTTCTTGTTGGTTGATCCAAATATGATGTCATCAACATATATTTGAACCACCAAAAGATCTTGATGTTCTTGTTTGAGAAAGAGTGTCTGATCAATAGTTCCTCTCTTGTACCCATTCTTCAGCAGGAAGGATGATAGGGTATCATACCACTTTCTGGGTGCTTGATGAAGACCATACAAAGCTTTATCAAGCTTGTATACTCTATGTGGATAATCAGGGTCTTCAAAACCAGGGGGTTGAGCCACATAGACTTCTTCATCAATTTTCCCATAAAGGAAAGCACACTTCACATCCATCTGATAGATGTGAACCTCTTGAATGCTGCATAAGCGAGGAAGACTCGTATAGCTTCAATCCTTGCAACTGGGGCAAAGACTTCATCATAGTCTATTCCCTCTTCCTGAGTGTATCCTTTAGCAATAAGTCTGGCCTTGTTTCTCACTATGATACCTCTGTCATCCAGCTTGTTCTTGAAAAGCCATCTTGTGCCAATTGGATGTTGACCCGTAGGCAGATCTACAAGAGTCCACACTTTCTGCTTTCTGAATTGTTGTAGCTCTTCTTGCATAGCCTCAATCCAGCTGTTGTCTTTTAGTGCAGCTGTAATGTTTGCAGGAACTGTTTGGGACAAAAAAACCGGTGAACAAACAAATGTTTGCCACACCTCCTTTGCTCCTTGTGGTTCTAGCATGCAGGTCCCCAATGATATTGTCTGTTGGATGAGACTTGTGTACTCTGCTTGTTGAGACAGCATCAACTTGAACTGTGGAGTCCAAGTTAGTGAAACCCATTGAAGAAGGTGTCAGCTGAGAAGTTGAGTCAATGACATAATCAAAAGGCTCATGGTCGTTCAGATCAGCTTGTGTTTGATTGGGTGTTTTGTCTTCTTCTGCAGGAAGTTCTACGGAAGCAGCATTTTGTTCTTCCGCAGGAGATTCTACGGAAGCAGTATTTTGTTCTTCCGTAGGAGGAACTTCAGCATCGACGGAGGCATTTTGTACTTCCGTAGGAGGTACATCACCATTCACAGATGAACAATGTTGGTCAGCTTGCAATGGTTGTTGAGTGAATACCTCCTCTCCATCTCTAGCATCAGTAGTTGCACCAGTATTTATATCTACGGATGTGGGAACATCTGCTGATGAATTTACATGTGCTGGGGATGAAGAGTTTACTTCTCCAGAAGTAGCTTCATGCTGCTGACTTGATCTCTGCTGTGGTCCAGGTGACACTTGTTCTCTTGGTGGGTCAGCTGTTAAAGGCACTTCATTCACACTTGGGGGCACAAAGGGATAACATGTATCCGCAGCACCTGCATTGATCAAATAACCAGTGTTAAATGATTCAGTTAATGCATCTATATCAAATAACCAAGATGATCCTTTTACAGTGGTAGTAAACATGGATTCATCAAAAGAAACATTGGGAGTCTCTTCAACTATGTTATGTTCTGGAATGTACACCCTATATGATTTAGAAGTGGATGAATATCCAACAAAGAAACCATCATAGGCTTTTTTCAGAAAATTTTCCCAATTGTTCTTAGTATTTAAAACAGACACATGACACCCAAAAGCTCTAAGATATCCTATAAAAGGTTTTCTTTTAAATAAGAGTTCGTAAGGTGTTTTATTATGTGCTTTGACTATCAAAGTTCTGTTTTGAACGTTGCAAGCTGTATTCACAGCTTCTGCCCAGAATGTAATGGGCAGCTGAGAATCAGCTAGCATTGTTCTGGCTGCTTCTATCAGTGTTCTATTTCGCCTTTCAGCCACTCCATTTTGTTGTGGAGTTCTTGGGGCACTGAATTGTCTAGCTATTCCTTTAGTCCTGCAAAAAGAATCCAAATCAGCATTAACAAATTCAGTTCCATTGTCACTCCTAAAAATTTTAACTTTTAAATCAAGTTGATTCTCAATCTTGATCACAAAGTCCATTAATGTTTCAGATGTTTCACTTTTATGTTTTAAGAAAAAGACCCATGTAAATCTAGTGAAATCATCAACTATCACCAAACAATATTGCCTTTTTCCAATGCTCAGCACATTGGTTGGACCAAAGAGATCCATGTGAAGCAATTTGAGTGGTTTAGTGTTAGTGTTGATTGTTTAGGATTTATGAGACACTCTGTGTTGTTTTCCTTTATAACATGAAGAACAGTGATTAGAACAATGAAATTCTTTGTTTGGTAATCCAATGACTAAGTCATTTTTCACCAATTTATTCATGTTCTTCATGTTGGAATGCACAAGTCTTCTATGCCACAATTGAGATTCATCTTCGGACGATTTGGATAGTAGGCATGTCTCATGTTGTGTGAGTGTTGTGTTGTTCATATCCAAGATATGTGTTGCCTTTTCTTGATGCTTTAAGAAGTATCCAGTCTTCTGGAACTGTAAAACCTGGCTTAAGAATGTAACAGTTAGTGTTATCAAATAGTGTTAAATAATTTTGATCACAAATTTGGGAAACACTAAGTAAATTATACTGCAAGTTTTCACAGTAATTTACTTTTTCAAATGTTAAAACACCGTTAGTTACCATTCCCTCACCAACAATTTTACCTCCCTTCTTATCCCCACCAAATGCCACATAAGAGGCATGTTTATGTTTGAAGTCATGGAGAAGTGCACAGTTGCCTGTCATATGTCTGGAACAACCACTGTCAACATACCACTTGTTGTCAGCTCTCCATGATTGTTCCTTCACACAAAAAGAAATTAGTTAGTCTTGACAACCCAAGGCTTAATTGTCTTGGATTTGCCAGATGTGTCAACTATAGTTACTCCTTCATGAATTAATCTTGAAGTTTTATTATTAGTTGTTTCTTTTTGATGTGATGGTTGTGAGGATGATTCTGTTGAAGATGATTCAGGTTTCTGAGTATCTTCAAGCTTATTCGAGTCATTCTTCAACTTGGCTTGTTTTGGTTTGTATTTTAACTTTGAAGAGAGTCCTGTAGACTTGAAAGTTTCTTCATCTTTCTGCTTTGATTGTGACACAGGAGTTCCTTTAGCAAAGTTATCAAAGAAACCATCTGCTGCTACACTTTGTTTATCTGTCAAATCCACCTTTTTGTGAGGTGTCTTAGACTATATTGGTGCTTTCTTTTTCAAAGTCTTTTCCGCAGCAGAGGGTCTTTTCTTTGACTTTTGTTGTTCTTTCTGAATCTTTGTCTCTTTGTCACTTTCTGAGGCTTGAGAATCTGATTCAGATGATGTATCTTGTGACTTCTTTTTGCTCTTTTTCTTGTTTTCTTATTAAAATAACATTCCTGAGTGGAATGGTTATTTTTGTCACAAATGACACAGTGTTTGTTGAAGAAACAATCATCAGTCATGTGATTGTTCATATTGCAAATGGAACAATAGCTACTGAAATAGCATTCATCAGTATTATGATTCTTCATATCACACCATTTGCAATATTTTTCTGAATTTTCTTCAGATTCAGCCTTCTTTTTGTTGTTCTTTTTCTCATTCGCTGAAGCTTCAGTTGATTTCTTCTTGTTTTTGTTTGGAGCATCATCAGCTGTTACTTGTTTGCCTTTTGTCACACCCTCGCTTAAAGCGGAAACACGAGGATGCGACGGACGGGATCGTCATAACACTTGGTATAAATACAGAGATATAATACATGCAAACTCCTCGTGTCATGACGTCCCCCGACACAATGGTGACTTGTGTCGTGGTTAGTCAGTTCCACGACTATCATAGTCTTATTGATTCTAAAATCCAAAATACACATTGTCCACAAATGAATACAAATGATATACATTACAAATGCAAAACTAATGAAATCCTGAGAGTCTCTGCTAAGGCATCAGCACTAGCTATCCTCTTTGATTATGATCACCTGAAAAGATATGCTCAAAATGTCAACAATAATGTTGGTGAGTTTCGCAGGTTTAAATTTAAAACATATAACTGATGCTGTATAGATTTTGTTGTGGAATCAAACTGTAAGCACAAACCACATAACATGTGTTTAAGACAACCAAACCTAATGACGTTATGCATATAAATCTGACGGAATATATTCACCCATGGCCGGTTTGCTGGCAGCTGTAGTCGGTAACTCACAAGTTAACCGATCTGTCGAGGGTGGGGGTGTCAACCCAGTAGTACTACCAATACCTAACCGTTGGTTCCCAAACCCGGGAATTAATGGTTGTTTGAGTTTTCCATAGATTAACACCATGTATGCATGCAAAACAGTATCACATTGATTCCAAGAATGAAAACAGAATATATAATGTACAGCATTGAAAACGGGTGAGCATACTTTTCCCCCAATTTGATTGAAATCATTGAAAACTGGTATAAGCATAAAAAGGGGCCACGAAACTCACCTTGAATTGATGTAATGCACAAAGACTTCACAGAATCAAGCAATGCACGATCAAACACGATCAATACCTATTATTGATTATAATCGAGTCTTTAAATTGTATTCAACATGAACAGGTATATTTGATCGGATTTGGGTCAGTTCGGTTTGATGTTTATGATTTGGTTTATGCGTTTTAATTTAATCATAACTTAGTGATTTATATTTTAGGATTGATTAATTTAAAAGATGTTTTGGTAAGAAATAACTTATAATTTACATTCGTAAATAATTTATGAAATTATATGGTGTGTAATTTTCTATGATTTTCGTGATTATTTCATAATTAAACACAATTTAATGTTTATTTTTATAAAAATTACTTACTTTTTAATATTTATAAATTATATTTTATAAATATTCTTATGGTTTTTAAACAAAATAAATTTACAGAAAATAATTTTGTGAGTTTTTAAATTACAGGATGTTTATAAAATTTATTTTATAATTTTAGGGATTTTTGTAGAATTTTGGAAGCTTAAAAAGGTGTTTTAAAAATAAAGGCAGAGGCTCGGGTTCGAACCCGGAACCTCTTGACCAGAATCCCACACACTAACCAGTGAACCAAGGCACAAGGCCGCAACAGAACCCCGTTTTATTTGCTTTTAACTCAACCTAGCCGATTACCCCCAAATCATTATGAACCCTAATCTGATTTCCCCCAAATTGAACTCAAATTCGATATTATTGATGATCAAATTCATGGGGCTTTAGTTCCCTATGATCAAACGAGTAAAATGATACATTTAATTACCTGTATTGTGTCGATTTGATGATAAGAACAGTCAAGAACAAGCCGAGGTTTTCTTGAAATCGAAAAGGAATTAAACACTGATGAAACTTGAATTAATTGCACAGGAAGCTTTGAATGAGGTTGAGGATTGAAAACCCTATGTTAATTGTAGTGTATATGGGTCGAAAGGTGGTGGTTCGATTAGTTGCAGGTTCGAAGATGAAGATGGTGATCGGTAATGGTGTGTGTGTGTTTTGTTTGTAATTAAGAGTTGCATTTGATTTACCGGTTGTTAATGCTCGAGTTGACAACATTATTCGATTAAAGTGGTGTTTCAGTGGATGTTTTAGCCGTTGGTTTGGTCGGGAATAAAGTGGAAAAAGATTTAGCCGTTTAATCGACCGTTATACGCGTTTTGGTGGTGTTTAGGGTTCGAATCTTGTTCACGAAGCGGTTTGGAGTAATTTGGGCTACTAAAATCGAGTTTTTACGCGGTTTTGGAGGTTCGCCGGCGTGTCGCCGGAATTTGGCCGGACCGGTCGCCGGAAAAACGAAAGAGGGGCGGGGTGGAATTTGAAACTTCAGAAGTTACATAGATGGTCCCTCGAGTTTTATTTTTTGTTATTTTATGTTATAAAGTTCATTTTTAAGTTTCAAAAATATTAAAACACCCCCTTGGACTTATTATTATTGTTATCATTTTCATTACTATTATGATTATCATTATAATTATTATGATTATTATTATTATTATGATTATTATTATTATATGATTATTATTATTATTACTATGGTTATGATTATTGTTATTGTTATTATTATTATTATTTTCATTATTATTATTATTATTCACACGAACGAGCATACGAGAGTTTCAACTAACACGACATATATACTTAAAAACAATAGATACATAAGGATAATTAACACACATAATATGTACATGAAGATAATTCGATTAACACGATACATAGATTATGAACCTACGTGAGGCTAGTCAATATACACGATGAGTTCACGAGCTTGATGTTGATTGACAGTCTATTAATGACAGATGCCACATACCATCACATTCACCACATGATCTTCAACAAGAAGAATCTTAGGTTTCCTTTCTGATTTGGGAATATCTTGAATGTTTCTAAGACTTTGTTCATTAAATCCATCTGTATCATTGAACTGTCACACTAATGTGACAGTAATCCACAATTTTCTTTGCTTGATTTTGTGAGGTGTCACAGTATCCCCCAGTTGAGAGAATTTCGTCCCGAAATTCAACTGGTGCTAGGTCCAAAAGTGTCATCGTCGAACAGATGAGGATATTTGAGTTTCATCTGATCCTCTCGTTCCCATGTAAACTCTGGACCTCGTTTGGAATTCCATCTTACACGAACAATAGGTATCTTACTGCGTCTCAGCTTCTTGACCTTTCGGTCCATGATCTCAATAGGTTCCTCCACGAAATGGAGACTTTGATCAATCTTGATGTCTTCGATAGGCACGTGAAGTGATTCGTCAACTAAACACTTCTTAAGGTTTGATACATGGAAAGTATCGTGTACACTGCCAAGCTCTTGTGGCAACCTTAACCGGTATGCCACTGGACCGATCCTCTCTGTGATCTCAAATGGTCCAACGTATCTCGGGGCTAACTTCCCCTTCTTTCCAAACCGAACTATCCCTTTCCAAGGAGAGACCTTACGTAACACTCGATCACCAACATTAAACTCTAACGGTTTCCGACGGTTGTCGGCATAGCTCTTTTGGCGACCTCGAGCAGCCTTAAGTCTATCTTTGATTAGGAAAATCTTATCTGTTGTTTCTTGTATGATTTCAGGACCAGTTAGCTGACTCTCGCCAATCTCGGCCCAACATACAGGTGACCTACATTTTCGGCCATACAACGCTTCGAACGGTGCACACCCAATACTAGTATGGTAGCTGTTATTGTAGGAAAACTCAATCAATGGTAGATGAGTATCCCAACTGCCACCAAAGTCAATGACACATGCACGTAGCATGTCCTCAAGCGTCTGTATTGTGCGTTCACTTTGGCCGTCTGTCTGGGGGTGATAGGCTGTACTCATATCCAGTCGAGTGCCCATCGCTTTTTGCAACATTTGCCAACAGCGTGAAGTGAAACGACTGTCTCGGTCGGATATGATTGACACTGGCACTCCATGCCTTGTCACAACCTCTTTTTGGCCTAAATTTTGTGGCTTCCAACTTCATAACTCCTGACTCAACTTTGGAAAAGTCGAGGAGGTCACTAATAAGTTGAAGGACTAGATCACCAGAAGACAACATGACACTCAAAAGTTGTTTCTAATCTCTATCGAGTTTTGTTGTTGATAGAATTTCTGCTATGCTAACGACCCCTGATAATGGAGATCTTATCTCGTGTGACATGGTTGCTAGCATTTGTTTTGCTCTCATCGTTTCCTCTGTAATATGAACAGTTTTATTAAGTTCTGTCTCTTTGGCCTTCTGCACCGCTATTTCTTCCCTTAGTTTTGCCATCTTTTCTCTCTTTTTCACCTGATCAGTGATTTCCATGCCCATGTAATTAACTCCAATTTTCTCCCCATCTTTGCTGAACACGGGTTCAACATATATTAAGAATGTTTTGGCTCCAAATAACTCAGTCTCAAAAGTAATTCCTCTCTTTGCTGGTAACTCTATCCAGAACTTCTCTTTTAAAGTATTGTTGTTCGAATCCAAGATAGAATTTTAATGATTTTCAAAGTTAAGGATTCAAAAGCGGTTCAAGAAGTGACGCGCATAATAGGAAAGGTATTTGTAAACATGTTTTGCAAGGTAGCAATATCTAAGTAAGTTTACATACGCAGTTCAACAAACCATGAGTTTAGCTGAGAACATTTATATGACTAGAAATGTTCATGAGTTGATAATATCTTCAGCAGAGGGATTGTTTAGGAAGGCTGTTATCGCACAATCACGTTTTGATGATAACTCGAAATGAAAGGAATAAACGTTTCCATATAGCTAGGTCAAAATACGAGGATAAAGGGAGAGAAATTGATTTAAAAATTTTAAGTGCTCCAACCTTGGAATCCAAATCAACCTAATACGATTGGGTCTCCTTTCAGGTTCAGAAATCATGCTTTGACTTGATAGGTCGAATCACCATCATTGGTTCACCCTTCAAGTTACTTCATGCTTCTCGTTACTTGATTACAACCATGGTAAGTTGATGACCAAGAATTTAGACTAGTCATCAAGGTATGGAATTCATGCCTAGCTTGCTAATAACAAGAATATAACCGAAGGTTGACATTTGTCACCAAAATACGGGTTTCGATCCTATTTTGGTAAGATCATGTCATTTGTGAAATGTAAGTTCTAATGCGAATAATTAAAGTCAATCCTCAAGATAAGGAAGTCACCCTAATCTAGAGGATGATATTTCACAAAACAAACAAATGGGAACCATTTATCGAAATAGAGATTCATCAAAGTAAGAGAATCTCCCCTGCTTTGATGAGATAGAATCATTTAGGAGATACGAGTGTTCTTAGTCATAGGTTGACTTGCAAACTCTTGTATTTCCCACGGTGCAAGCAGTATGAACTTTGACTTAACGATGAAGGGAAATTAATATCAATTAGGAATTCAGAAAATTTCAGGTTACATCAGTGTAACAAAGGAAAGATCATGCTAACAAGCTTAAGATCAAAGTTTGAGATAGCAGAATTTGTTAGGATGGTGTTCAATTCTTGAATAATTTAAATCAAGAAGACGAAATCCAGTACAAGAATGATTCGACATTACAATGAGATGTGAACATTCGATTCACAATCGAAGGAAATACATGGACTTCTCAAGATATGAGGTCAGCCATAGCCTTATTGAAGACATGCGTACTTATAAGTGGTAACTAGGTTATAATTAGTTTATTCGATTATTAAGGTGAGTGACCACTTATAATATAAAATATTCAATTAACCAAGTATCCCGAGATGTAGGAATTCCACCTACAGCATTGCATGTTCTTAATTATAGTACACATTCTTAAGAGGATTTGAGAACCGTAAGTAACGGTTCAAAGTTTTGAAGACCATTCGGTGTTTAGGAAAGTGTTCTCGATACTTTCGAACCACTGTAGTAATCCGGTAGCTCCTTCGGTTCCACTGAGCTTAGTGGGGTTGCAAGAACTGAAATGCTTGTAGGTACAAGCATGTGGAGGGTTAGGACAAATTGAGATTTGAGCAGGGTTCACGTCTTGATTCAGTTGATTTAGGAGGATTGGTATACCTCACGTGCTATAATAGTAACAATCTTACGGCTAGAGTTTCCAAACCAGGGTATGTTTTGACGAGTAGACATTTTGAAATATCATTAAGATATTTTATGAGATTTGGGTAATATGAGCTATACAACATGGAAACGACCATCAGGAATTTGGCATAATAACAATGAGATATTCCAAGGGTAATCGTTTGATTCATAAATCAAAGCGAATACGTTGACTAACCAAAGTTTTAAGTCAACCACATCTTTGTTGGATATATGCGTACCTATAAGCAGATACTCATCCCACCCTTCCAACATTGCATGTATTTATTGGTGAGGCACAGATTTTGTCGAGATTTTGAAAACCACGGATAACGATTCAAAGTTTATTTTGATAACCATTTGATTTAGGCACACAATGCCTTAGAATATGATTTAAGATTTGTGTGTGCTTTGATAGGAATCAAAGTATAAAGGAATCACGTATGGTTCCTTTCATCAAGTTTCAATAACCTAAGCTTTGGTCCATCAAGATCATTATGTAGCCTAGTTTAAGCACATTCTTAATATACCGGTGATGTTTATATATAGGGTTCCCCGCAGCGTTCCCACCACATCCACGATATGCTTTGAATAATACTTAAACTAGTTACATAACATCATAATTTTCCTTAGCATCATTCCAAAGAATACGTAATATAAGTTTGAGGTGAGCTACCGCAACTTATGTATAGGCGGTTTTACTAGTATATAAATGGCTACAGACAAACCTATACATCGGTTCCACACGGGAATTGATGACTGTAGGAAAAACATTTCCAAAGTGTAAATAGTTTAATGTGACGTAGCAAGATCCACAAAGCGTATATGTATAGTTTACAACCAAACCAATCCATGCCTCAGTCAATCGGGATCATCACGTAGCCTAGTTTAAACACATTCTTGGTATACCAAGGATGCTTATATATAGGGTTCCCCGCAGCGTTCCCACCACATCCGTGGCATACCTAGAACGATGCCTAAACCAGTTACGTGACATCCGTTTATCCTTAGCATGATCTTAAAGAATAACGTATTGTATGTGTAGAGAGTATCATTACTCCTCTACATTTATGTATTCCACTTTCATTCTAAGCATTAATCAGTAGTAACTGAAACGCTAAGTGGAGATATTTCTCATAAAATCAATATTATAATTGGAAATACTATGAAGGCTCTAAGCAGGACAGGACTTGAGTAAATGTTGATAATGTTTGATTGCCTTCAACAAGGACTTACAATGTTTGATTGCCTTCAACAAGGACTTACTAGAATTATGACCCTAGCACCCTAGGGTATAGAATAGAAACATGTGATACTCATGATCGTTACCTCATGGTAAGATTAACCAGACTTCTCATGCATGGTGAATTGCAATTACGTGTGCACCCGTAATGGTAATTTACCTTGCATGATCACCCTTAGCTTCACTTACCCCAAGCTAACATCATAGTATTATTTAGATTCATCAAGCACAAATAATGGATTGTCCTTATGTCCATGAGCCAGTATTCTAATAATAGCATGTAATAGCAAATAAGCACATAAGCACAGTATGTCTAATCATAACCGCATATTCGTCACATTTTTAGAATTTCACTCATAACTATGATAGGGTCGGATTCAATATCCGAGATCAACACTACGTGTGATCACCGAAGTTCCCTGTTACTATGATGTTGTGCGCATACAAGCGTAAAGTTCTAGCAATAAGGTATCCCAAGAAGATAGTCTAAGAGTAATAATGTCTTCCTTTGGGATATTCGGATAAAACGTGTATATATAAAAAGCAAATATGTAGGAACATACTTGTGTATTATCAGGTATATAGGAATATACCTGTATATCAAGTTTATAGACTTTAGGTAAAATCAAATGCACACAATCCCTAGTATGCATTCTATATGAAGGTTCTTAGGTTATAGTCTAGGTCGAGTTCTCCACCTAATTCTCTATAACCAAGGCTCTGATACCAATCTGTCACACCCTCGCTTAAAGCGGAAACACGAGGATGCGACGGACGGGATCGTCATAACACTTGGTATAAATACAGAGATATAATACATGCAAACTCCTCGTGTCATGACGTCCCCCGACACAATGGTGACTTGTGTCGTGGTTAGTCAGTTCCACGACTATCATAGTCTTATTGATTCTAAAATCCAAAATACACATTGTCCACAAATGAATACAAATGATATACATTACAAATGCAAAACTAATGAAATCCTGAGAGTCTCTGCTAAGGCATCAGCACTAGCTATCCTCTTTGATTATGATCACCTGAAAAGATATGCTCAAAATGTCAACAATAATGTTGGTGAGTTTCGCAGGTTTAAATTTAAAACATATAACTGATGCTGTATAGATTTTGTTGTGGAATCAAACTGTAAGCACAAACCACATAACATGTGTTTAAGACAACCAAACCTAATGACGTTATGCATATAAATCTGACGGAATATATTCACCCATGGCCGGTTTGCTGGCAGCTGTAGTCGGTAACTCACAAGTTAACCGATCTGTCGAGGGTGGGGGTGTCAACCCAGTAGTACTACCAATACCTAACCGTTGGTTCCCAAACCCGGGAATTAATGGTTGTTTGAGTTTTCCATAGATTAACACCATGTATGCATGCAAAACAGTATCACATTGATTCCAAGAATGAAAACAGAATATATAATGTACAGCATTGAAAACGGGTGAGCATACTTTTCCCCCAATTTGATTGAAATCATTGAAAACTGTATAAGCATAAAAAGGGGCCACGAAACTCACCTTGAATTGATGTAATGCACAAAGACTTCACAGAATCAAGCAATGCACGATCAAACACGATCAATACCTATTATTGATTATAATCGAGTCTTTAAATTGTATTCAACATGAACAGGTATATTTGATCGGATTTGGGTCAGTTCGGTTTGATGTTTATGATTTGGTTTATGCGTTTTAATTTAATCATAAACTTAGTGATTTATATTTTAGGATTGATTAATTTAAAAGATGTTTTGGTAAGAAATAACTTATAATTTACATTCGTAAATAATTTATGAAATTATATGGTGTGTAATTTTCTATGATTTTCGTGATTATTTCATAATTAAACACAATTTAATGTTTATTTTTATAAAAATTACTTACTTTTTAATATTTATAAATTATATTTTATAAATATTCTTATGGTTTTTAAACAAAATAAATTTACAGAAAATAATTTTGTGAGTTTTTAAATTACAGGATGTTTATAAAATTTATTTTATAATTTTAGGGATTTTTGTAGAATTTTTGGAAGCTTAAAAAGGTGTTTTAAAAATAAAGGCAGAGGCTCGGGTTCGAACCCGGAACCTCTTGACCAGAATCCCACACACTAACCAGTGAACCAAGGCACAAGGCCGCAACAGAACCCCGTTTTATTTGCTTTTAACTCAACCTAGCCGATTACCCCCAAATCATTATGAACCCTAATCTGATTTCCCCCAAATTGAACTCAAATTCGATATTATTGATGATCAAATTCATGGGGCTTTAGTTCCCTATGATCAAACGAGTAAAATGATACATTTAATTACCTGTATTGTGTCGATTTGATGATAAGAACAGTCAAGAACAAGCCGAGGTTTTCTTGAAATCGAAAAGGAATTAAACACTGATGAAACTTGAATTAATTGCACAGGAAGCTTTGAATGAGGTTGAGGATTGAAAACCCTATGTTAATTGTAGTGTATATGGGTCGAAAGGTGGTGGTTCGATTAGTTGCAGGTTCGAAGATGAAGATGGTGATCGGTAATGGTGTGTGTGTGTTTTGTTTGTAATTAAGAGTTGCATTTGATTTACCGGTTGTTAATGCTCGAGTTGACAACATTATTCGATTAAAGTGGTGTTTCAGTGGATGTTTTAGCCGTTGGGTTTGGTCGGGAATAAAGTGGAAAAAGATTTAGCCGTTTAATCGACCGTTATACGCGTTTTGGTGGTGTTTAGGGTTCGAATCTTGTTCACGAAGCGGTTTGGAGTAATTTGGGCTACTAAAATCGAGTTTTTACGCGGTTTTGGAGGTTCGCCGGCGTGTCGCCGGAATTTGGCCGGACCGGTCGCCGGAAAAACGAAAGAGGGGCGGGGTGGAATTTGAAACTTCAGAAGTTACATAGATGGTCCCTCGAGTTTTATTTTTTGTTATTTTATGTTATAAAGTTCATTTTTAAGTTTCAAAAATATTAAAACACCCCCTTGGACTTATTATTATTATTATCATTTTCATTACTATTATGATTATCATTATAATTATTATGATTATTATTATTATTATGATTATTATTATTATTATGATTATTATTATTATTACTATGGTTATGATTATTGTTATTGTTATTATTATTATTATTTTCATTATTATTATTATTATTCACACGAACGAGCATACGAGAGTTTCAACTAACACGACATATATACTTAAAAACAATAGATACATAAGGATAATTAACACACATAGAATATGTACATGAAGATAATTCGATTAACACGATACATAGATTATGAACCTACGTGAGGCTAGTCAATATACACGATGAGTTCACGAGCTTGATGTTGATTGACAGTCTATTAATGACAGATGCCACATACCATCACATTCACCACATGATCTTCAACAAGAAGAATCTTAGGTTTCCTTTCTGATTTGGGAATATCTTGAATGTTTCTAAGACTTTGTTCATTAAATCCATCTGTATCATTTGAACTGTCACACTAATGTGACAGTAATCCACAATTTTCTTTGCTTGATTTTGTGAGGTGTCACAGTATCCCCCAGTTGAGAGAATTTCGTCCCGAAATTCAACTGGTGCTAGGTCCAAAAGTGTCATCGTCGAACAGATGAGGATATTTGAGTTTCATCTGATCCTCTCGTTCCCATGTAAACTCTGGACCTCGTTTGGAATTCCATCTTACACGAACAATAGGTATCTTACTGCGTCTCAGCTTCTTGACCTTTCGGTCCATGATCTCAATAGGTTCCTCCACGAAATGGAGACTTTGATCAATCTTGATGTCTTCGATAGGCACGTGAAGTGATTCGTCAACTAAACACTTCTTAAGGTTTGATACATGGAAAGTATCGTGTACACTGCCAAGCTCTTGTGGCAACCTTAACCGGTATGCCACTGGACCGATCCTCTCTGTGATCTCAAATGGTCCAACGTATCTCGGGGCTAACTTCCCCTTCTTTCCAAACCGAACTATCCCTTTCCAAGGAGAGACCTTACGTAACACTCGATCACCAACATTAAACTCTAACGGTTTCCGACGGTTGTCGGCATAGCTCTTTTGGCGACCTCGAGCAGCCTTAAGTCTATCTTTGATTAGGAAAATCTTATCTGTTGTTTCTTGTATGATTTCAGGACCAGTTAGCTGACTCTCGCCAATCTCGGCCCAACATACAGGTGACCTACATTTTCGGCCATACAACGCTTCGAACGGTGCACACCCAATACTAGTATGGTAGCTGTTATTGTAGGAAAACTCAATCAATGGTAGATGAGTATCCCAACTGCCACCAAAGTCAATGACACATGCACGTAGCATGTCCTCAAGCGTCTGTATTGTGCGTTCACTTTGGCCGTCTGTCTGGGGTGATAGGCTGTACTCATATCCAGTCGAGTGCCCATCGCTTTTTGCAACATTTGCCAACAGCGTGAAGTGAAACGACTGTCTCGGTCGGATATGATTGACACTGGCACTCCATGCCTTGTCACAACCTCTTTTGGCCTAAATTTTGTGGCTTCCAACTTCATAACTCCTGACTCAACTTTGGAAAAGTCGAGGAGGTCACTAATAAGTTGAAGGACTAGATCACCAGAAGACAACATGACACTCAAAAGTTGTTTCTAATCTCTATCGAGTTTTGTTGTTGATAGAATTTCTGCTATGCTAACGACCCCTGATAATGGAGATCTTATCTCGTGTGACATGGTTGCTAGCATTTGTTTTGCTCTCATCGTTTCCTCTATAATATGAACAGTTTTATTAAGTTCTGTCTCTTTGGCCTTTTTCACCGCTATTTCTTCCCTTAGTTTTGCCATCTTTTCTCTCTTTTTCACCTGATCAGTGATTTCCATGCCCATGTAATTAACTCCAATTTTCTCCCCATCTTTGCTGAACACGGGTTCAACATATATTAAGAATGTTTTGGCTCCAAATAACTCAGTCTCAAAAGTAATTCCTCTCTTTGCTGGTAACTCTATCCAGAACTTCTCTTTTAAAGTATTGTTGTTCGAATCCAAGATAGAATTTTAATGATTTTCAAAGTTAAGGATTCAAAAGCGGTTCAAGAAGTGACGCGCATAATAGGAAAGGTATTTGTAAACATGTTTTGCAAGGTAGCAATATCTAAGTAAGTTTACATACGCAGTTCAACAAACCATGAGTTTAGCTGAGAACATTTATATGACTAGAAATGTTCATGAGTTGATAATATCTTCAGCAGAGGGATTGTTTAGGAAGGCTGTTATCGCACAATCACGTTTTGATGATAACTCGAAATGAAAGGAATAAACGTTTCCATATAGCTAGGTCAAAATACGAGGATAAAGGGAGAGAAATTGATTTAAAATTTTAAGTGCTCCAACCTTGGAATCCAAATCAACCTAATACGATTGGGTCTCCTTTCAGGTTCAGAAATCATGCTTTGACTTGATAGGTCGAATCACCATCATTGGTTCACCCTTCAAGTTACTTCATGCTTCTCGTTACTTGATTACAACCATGGTAAGTTGATGACCAAGAATTTAGACTAGTCATCAAGGTATGGAATTCATGCCTAGCTTGCTAATAACAAGAATATAACCGAAGGTTGACATTTGTCACCAAAATACGGGTTTCGATCCTATTTTGGTAAGATCATGTCATTTGTGAAATGTAAGTTCTAATGCGAATAATTAAGTCAATCCTCAAGATAAGGAAGTCACCCTAATCTAGAGGATGATATTTCACAAAACAAACAAATGGGAACCATTTATCGAAATAGAGATTCATCAAAGTAAGAGAATCTCCCCTGCTTTGATGAGATAGAATCATTTAGGAGATACGAGTGTTCTTAGTCATAGGTTGACTTGCAAACTCTTGCATTTCCCACGGTGCAAGCAGTATGAACTTTGACTTAACGATGAAGGGAAATTAATATCAATTAGGAATTCAGAAAATTTCAGGTTACATCAGTGTAACAAAGGAAAGATCATGCTAACAAGCTTAAGATCAAAGTTTGAGATAGCAGAATTTGTTAGGATGGTGTTCAATTCTTGAATAATTTAAATCAAGAAGACGAAATCCAGTACAAGAATGATTCGACATTACAATGAGATGTGAACATTCGATTCACAATCGAAGGAAATACATGGACTTCTCAAGATATGAGGTCAGCCATAGCCTTATTGAAGACATGCGTACTTATAAGTGGTAACTAGGTTATAATTAGTTTATTCGATTATTAAGGTGAGTGACCACTTATAATATAAAATATTCAATTAACCAAGTATCCCGAGATGTAGGAATTCCACCTACAGCATTGCATGTTCTTAATTATAGTACACATTCTTAAGAGGATTTGAGAACCGTAAGTAACGGTTCAAAGTTTTGAAGACCATTCGGTGTTTAGGAAAGTGTTCTCGATACTTTCGAACCACTGTAGTAATCCGGTAGCTCCTTCGGTTCCACTGAGCTTAGTGGGGTTGCAAGAACTGAAATGCTTGTAGGTACAAGCATGTGGAGGGTTAGGACAAATTGAGATTTGAGCAGGGTTCACGTCTTGATTCAGTTGATTTAGGAGGATTGGTATACCTCACGTGCTATAATAGTAACAATCTTACGGCTAGAGTTTCCAAACCAGGGTATGTTTTGACGAGTAGACATTTTGAAATATCATTAGATATTTTATGAGATTTGGGTAATATGAGCTATACAACATGGAAACGACCATCGGGAATTTGGCATAATAACAATGAGATATTCCAAGGGTAATCGTTTGATTCATAAATCAAAGCGAATACGTTGACTAACCAAAGTTTTAAGTCAACCACATCTTTGTTGGATATATGCGTACCTATAAGCAGATACTCATCCCACCCTTCCAACATTGCATGTATTTATTGGTGAGGCACAGATTTTGTCGAGATTTTGAAAACCACGGATAACGATTCAAAGTTTATTTTGATAACCATTTGATTTAGGCACACAATGCCTTAGAATATGATTTAAGATTTGTGTGTGCTTTGATAGGAATCAAAGTATAAAGGAATCACGTATGGTTCCTTTCATCAAGTTTCAATAACCTAAGCTTTGGTCCATCAAGATCATTATGTAGCCTAGTTTAAGCACATTCTTAATATACCGGTGATGTTTATATATAGGGTTCCCCGCAGCGTTCCCACCACATCCACGATATGCTTTGAATAATACTTAAACTAGTTACATAACATCATAATTTTCCTTAGCATCATTCCAAAGAATAACGTAATATAGTTTGAGGTGAGCTACCGCAACTTATGTATAGGCGGTTTTACTAGTATATAAATGGCTACAGACAAACCTATACATCGGTTCCACACGGGAATTGATGACTGTAGGAAAAACATTTCCAAAGTGTAAATAGTTTAATGTGACGTAGCAAGATCCACAAAGCGTATATGTATAGTTTACAACCAAACCAATCCATGCCTCAGTCAATCGGGATCATCACGTAGCCTAGTTTAAACACATTCTTGGTATACCAAGGATGCTTATATATAGGGTTCCCCGCAGCGTTCCCACCACATCCGTGGCATACCTAGAACGATGCCTAAACCAGTTACGTGACATCCGTTTATCCTTAGCATGATCTTAAAGAATAACGTATTGTATGTGTAGAGAGTATCATTACTCCTCTACATTTATGTATTCCACTTTCATTCTAAGCATTAATCAGTAGTAACTGAAACGCTAAGTGGAGATATTTCTCATAAAATCAATATTATAATTGGAAATACTATGAAGGCTCTAAGCAGGACAGGACTTGAGTAAATGTTGATAATGTTTGATTGCCTTCAACAAGGACTTACAATGTTTGATTGCCTTCAACAAGGACTTACTAGAATTATGACCCTAGCACCCTAGGGTATAGAATAGAAACATGTGATACTCATGATCGTTACCTCATGGTAAGATTAACCAGACTTCTCATGCATGGTGAATTGCAATTACGTGTGCACCCGTAATGGTAATTACCTTGCATGATCACCCTTAGCTTCACTTACCCCAAGCTAACATCATAGTATTATTTAGATTCATCAAGCACAAATAATGGATTGTCCTTATGTCCATGAGCCAGTATTCTAATAATAGCATGTAATAGCAAATAAGCACATAAGCACAGTATGTCTAATCATAACCGCATATTCGTCACATTTTTAGAATTTCACTCATAACTATGATAGGGTCGGATTCAATATCCGAGATCAACACTACGTGTGATCACCGAAGTTCCCTGTTACTATGATGTTGTGCGCATACAAGCGTAAAGTTCTAGCAATAAGGTATCCCAAGAAGATAGTCTAAGAGTAATAATGTCTTCCTTTGGGATATTCGGATAAAACGTGTATATATATAAAAAGCAAATATGTAGGAACATACTTGTGTATTATCAGGTATATAGGAATATACCTGTATATCAAGTTTATAGACTTTAGGTAAAATCAAATGCACACAATCCCTAGTATGCATTCTATATGAAGGTTCTTAGGTTATAGTCTAGGTCGAGTTCTCCACCTAATTCTCTATAACCAAGGCTCTGATACCAATCTGTCACACCCTCGCTTAAAGCGGAAACACGAGGATGCGACGGACGGGATCGTCATAACACTTGGTATAAATACAGAGATATAATACATGCAAACTCCTCGTGTCATGACGTCCCCCGACACAATGGTGACTTGTGTCGTGGTTAGTCAGTTCCACGACTATCATAGTCTTATTGATTCTAAAATCCAAAATACACATTGTCCACAAATGAATACAAATGATATACATTACAAATGCAAAACTAATGAAATCCTGAGAGTCTCTGCTAAGGCATCAGCACTAGCTATCCTCTTTGATTATGATCACCTGAAAAATATGCTCAAAATGTCAACAATAATGTTGGTGAGTTTCGCAGGTTTAATTTAAACATATAACTGATGCTGTATAGATTTGTTGTGGAATCAAACTGTAAGCACAAACCACATAACATGTGTTTAAGACAACCAAACCTAATGACGTTATGCATATAAATCTGACGGAATATATTCACCCATGGCCGGTTTGCTGGCAGCTGTAGTCGGTAACTCACAAGTTAACCGATCTGTCGAGGGTGGGGGTGTCAACCAGTAGTACTACCAATACCTAACCGTTGGTTCCCAAACCCGGGAATTAATGGTTGTTTGAGTTTTCCATAGATTAACACCATGTATGCATGCAAAACAGTATCACATTGATTCCAAGAATGAAAACAGAATATATAATGTACAGCATTGAAAACGGGTGAGCATACTTTTCCCCAATTTGATTGAAATCATTGAAAACTGGTATAAGCATAAAAAGGGGCCACGAAACTCACCTTGAATTGATGTAATGCACAAAGACTTCACAGAATCAAGCAATGCACGATCAAACACGATCAATACCTATTATTGATTATAATCGAGTCTTTAAATTGTATTCAACATGAACAGGTATATTTGATCGGATTTGGGTCAGTTCGGTTTGATGTTTATGATTTGGTTTATGCGTTTTAATTTAATCATAAACTTAGTGATTTATATTTTAGGATTGATTAATTTAAAAGATGTTTTGGTAAGAAATAACTTATAATTTACATTCGTAAATAATTTATGAAATTATATGGTGTGTAATTTCTATGATTTTCGTGATTATTTCATAATTAAACACAATTTAATGTTTATTTTATAAAAATTACTTACTTTTAATATTTATAAATTATATTTTATAAATATCTTATGGTTTTTAAACAAAATAAATTACAGAAAATAATTTTGTGAGTTTTTAAATTACAGGATGTTTATAAAATTTATTTTATAATTTTAGGGATTTTTGTAGAATTTTTGGAAGCTTAAAAAGGTGTTTTAAAAATAAAGGCAGAGGCTCGGGTTCGAACCCGGAACCTCTTGACCAGAATCCCACACACTAACCAGTGAACCAAGGCACAAGGCCGCAACAGAACCCCGTTTTATTTGCTTTTAACTCAACCTAGCCGATTACCCCCAATCATTATGAACCCTAATCTGATTTCCCCAAATTGAACTCAAATTCGATATTATTGATGATCAAATTCATGGGGCTTAGTTCCCTATGATCAAACGAGTAAATGATACATTTAATTACCTGTATTGTGTCGATTGATGATAAGAACAGTCAAGAACAAGCCGGGTTTTCTTGAAATCGAAAAGGAATTAAACACTGATGAAACTTGAATTAAGCACAGGAAGCTTTGAATGAGGTGAGGATTGAAAACCCTATGTAATTGTAGTGTATATGGGTCGAAAGGTGGTGGTTCGATTAGTTGCAGGTTCGAAGATGAAGATGGTGATCGGTAATGGTGTGTGTGGTTTGGTTGTAATTAAGAGTTGCATTTGATTTACCGGTTGTAATGCTCGAGTTGACAACATTATTCGATAAAGGTGTTGTTTCAGTGGATGTTTTAGCCGTTGGGTTTGGTCGGGAATAAAGTGGAAAAGATTAGCCGTTTAATCGACCGTTATACGTGTTTTGGTGGTGTTTAGGTGGTCGAATCTTGTTCACGAAGCGGTTTGGAGTAATTTGGGCTACTAAATCGAGTTTTACGCGGTTTGGAGGTTCGCCGGCGTGTCGCCGGAATTTGGCGGACCGGTCGCCGGAAAAAACGAAAGAGGGGCGGGGTGGAATTTGAAACTTCAGAAGTTACATAGATGGTCCCTCGAGTTTTATTTTTTGTTATTTTATGTTATAAAGTTCATTTTTAAGTTTCAAAAATATTAAAAAACCCCCTTGGACTTATTATTATTGTTATCATTTTCATTACTATTATGATTTCATTATAATTATTATGATTATTATTATTATTATGATTATTATTATTATTATTATTATTATTATGGTTATGATTATTGTTATGTTATTATTATTATATTTCATTATTATTATTATTATTCACACGAACGAGCATACGAGAGTTTCAACTAACACGACAATATACTTAAAAACAATAGATACATAAGGATAATAAAACACACATAGAATATGTACATGAAGATAATTCGATTAACACGATACATAGATATGAACTACGTGAGGCTAGTCAATATACACGATGAGTTCACGAGCTTGATGTTGATTGACAGTCTATTAATGCACAGATGCCACATACCATCACATCACCACATGATCTTCAACAAGAAGAATCTTAGGTTCCTTTCTGATTGGGAATATCTTGAATGTTTCTAAGACTTTGTTCATAAATCCATCTGTATCTTGAACTGTCACACTAATGTGACAGTAATCCACAATTCTTTGCTTGATTTTGTGAGTGTCACACTTTGGCCGCAATTTGTTGCTTCATATTTTCTTTTCTTTGCATGTGTGAGGTTCTCTTGTTACCTTGTCCGCTGGATCAGCTTCTCTTTTCTTTGCTTTTCTGCGGATTCAGTGGTTTTTGTCTTCCGCAGATGATTACGGACTGGCAGATTTTGCTTTCCGCAGATGTTCTACGGAATCCTCATTCGTTTTCGCAGGTGTTCTACAGATTCTTCAGTTGGTGCTTTCTGAGGATTCTTGTTGATTGTTTCTTACCTTTATCAGGAGATGACAAAGGTACCTTTATGCTTGATCCGCAGCTATCAGTCTTGTGAAGATGCAGTTCTTGTAATCCTTCATTAAGTTCAGCAATCCTCTTGCAAATGGTCTTCAGCATATCCGTTGCTTTGGCGGGTATTGCAACTTTGATTCTTCAAGGACTCGCGGAAGACCAGTTTTCAACTTGAACATTCTTACCAATGTTCAGTGATCAGTATCATGTTCATCAGAATCATCAGGTCATCATTATCTAAATCTGATTCATTATATTTAGTTGATTATGATTCAGTAGATTCAGTTTCACTCATCTCAGCTTATTGTGTTGTTGACTATCTTTGATGTCAACTTGGTGCTTTGCACAATGATTTGACAAATTGTTAGTCATTGTATCAGGTAAAGGTGTGTAGTTATCATTAACAGGTGGTGCAACGCATTATAACCCAACCCGTACTGTTCTTTGATTCAATATGAGAATTTAGCAACTTCTCATATTGCTGAGATGATAGTGAAACTTCTGAAGTTTCACTTCAGTGGATGCATGATCAGCCATGGATTTGTTAAGGAAGTGGTCAGATGCTCAATTGGGCTTTTAGGTTGTAGTTTTCAGAAACATATTTTTCTAAATCTTTTGTAAAGAGTTTATTTGATTTGATATATCTTTTGTTCTCTTAAGGTGATTCATTTAAAACATAGTTTCTTTTATTTTATCAGCCAATTGTTGAGCATGAACTCTATATCTCTCAACTTCTCAACACTGTGATGAACATAACCTGTCTTTACCTCTTGGCCATAGGAGGGACTTTGTTTTCATATGTGCCATCAGTGCTTGATCTCCTTCTCATCCTTCTAATACAGGCTCCAGTCAAACATGTTCCATCTGAGTATGATCAGACCGTCTCCTTAGAGTTGCTTGGTCCTGCTGATGATTTGTGGATGGTGGGGATGTAGGACGGGTGGTTCAAAGAACAACCCTTTATAATGATTAAACGCGTAACATTCTCTCTTTTAATCATGTAATTATCTTGAATTAGATAACTGCAGTTGCTTTTGTTTCAGGCACATTATGGAGCTTAATACGGAGAAAACGTAGCGTTGGACGGACCATGACGGGATGGAAAAGGAAGGATGAGAAGAAGGAACAAAATAAAACAAGTGGGGGTCTACCGTATTTACGGTAGCCACCGTAAATTACGGTGGCCCCCAAACATGCATTTTTCCACCGTACGGCAGAAGCTTCCCACCGTATCAAACTTATGGCTACCGTAACTTACGGTGGATACCGTAAGTTACGGTAGGGTGATTTCCTGGAAAGTGGTTTACAATTTAAAAACACAAGTGGATGTGCTTTTGCTCAATAGATGGAATGTGACGATTCTTTGGCTGGAAAGAGGGGACTTTTGGTGTTTGTTTTGTTATATAAACATTGGAAAAGCATTGTGTGGATTATCATCTTCTTGGAACAACATCATCACTCTCTTGGAAAAAAAAACACATTCGGGTATTTGAGATTCAAGATTTTCTTTGGTCAAGCTTTTGGTTGATGTGTTTTGTATTTGATTGCTTGAAACATTTATGTGTAAATTTTGATCTTAACTTGAATCCCAAAATTGCATGAATGAGTATGAAATTTGTCTTTGAGAAATGGAGTTGGTCATGTGTGCTATGTAGATGTAGAGTTTGAATGTTCATGTGTAATGAAGTGTATTATTGTCCGTAATTACGTTGACAATTCTTGACACCTAAGCCTTGTAATGATGAACTCGTTAGCATGACTCACATCTTTGATGCAAATTAGTTGGATTAGTAGCACCATAATTTTATGATATCAACCGGGGGTGAACCTTGTTATTAAACTTAGTATTGTCAACCATTGTTCTAGTTCTCAAGTTCTATTAATCATTTTTAAGTAACCATTTTTGTTTTTGTTCATTTCTTGTGTTGGAACAAAATCTCAACACCATTTCAAGTAAACATATAAATCTTTTATAAACAAAATAGCAAGCTCATAATTAATTGTTAGCTCAATTCAAAGAAATCTAAACACAACCACATACTCCTTGTGATTCGACACCCTTCTACCATTTGCTACATAGTTTTGGTATAAGGAACTATACAAATACTATCTTTGACTAGTGCACGCGACAAGCCGGTCAAATTTTGGCGCCGTTGCCGGGGAGTAGTGCGCTTTGTGTGTAGAATTGTGTTGACTAGTTTGTAATTTTCTGTTTAAGTGTTTGGTTATTTTTGCATCATTCTTTTTCCCTTGTTATGCTGGTTGTGTTATTTGTGTAGATCACAGGTAGTGCATGCATACTAGAGCATCCGGAAGAACCTCTCCGTTGGTGTTTGAACCGGAAATTGAACGCTTTGCAAGAAGGAACCGAGCCAACCAAATGGAGGAGGGAGTAGTAAACAACCGACCCCCACACAACAAACCACATTCCACAAAATCCACCACCACCACCCCACTATGACCATAATCCCAACCCAAACCGTAGACAAACTCATAGCCATAGTAACCCACTTTTTGAACATGTGAACCAAAACCCCAGGGGTCACTTTGGCCCACCAAACTTAGTGAGCTAAGAAATGCCATTCATGACGATGAGCCATTTAGTGTTCCATCTTACCAATCACCGAACGGGTGAGTGTTCACACCTATCACACGGGTGATAGTGTGATTATGAGTATGACAATGAAGGCAATGGGGGGTTCTACAATGAAGGAGGGTATGATGGTGATTATGGCTACCAGGTGATAATTATGATGAATGGAACCATGGGTTACATGGAGAATGAGAACTACAACTACAACCGTCAACATAGACAAAACCAATTTAGGAATCCAAACATGAATGCCAACCCAAACCAATTCCTCAGTTTGTCGGTGTAGCTAATCAAGGACCACAAAGAAGATACCCATTGCATCAAGGTGAATGGTCCTCCACGTCAACAACCTCAACGAGCTAGAACACAAAGGTGTAAAATGGTAGGTTCCGACCCATCATACGGACAATGTCTCTCCTATTGTTCCACCAATTCCGGGAAGGCGTTCATTGTGATTGCAAGCCTAACTACATCAACATCTTACCTCATTTTCATGGCATGTCAACGGAGGAGCCTTACCACACATATCCGAATTCTCCGACATATGTGGCACAATTGGAGGACACAACTTCTCACAGATGAGGTGCGTTTAAGATTGTTCCAATTTTCATTGAAGGACAAGGCAAAGCAATGGTTTTTAACCTTGCCGGCTAATAGTATTCGAACATGGGGAGAAATGCAACAAGTCTTCCTTGACGAATATTATTCAATGGCCAAAACGGATGAAATGAGGGATGAGATCCGGACATTCCAACAACAATCCGGAGAACCACTTCATGAAGCTTTTACTCGTTTCAAAGAGTTGATAAGAAAATGTCCACATCACCAATTGAACTTTGGGAGCTAGTGAAGAGTTTTGTGACGGATTGACAAAAGAAGAAAGAAAATACCTCAAGTCTACTTCAATGGCCAAAACGGATGAAATGAGGGATGAGATCCGGACATTCCAACAACAATCGGGAACCACTTCATGAAGCTTTTACTCGTTTCAAAGATTGATAAGAAAATGTACAAATCACCAAATTGAACTTTGGGAGCTAGTGAAGAGTTTGTGACGGATTGACAAAAGAAGAAGAAAATACCTCAAGTCTACTAGCAATGAACCTTGTTGATAACCCCGAGGAAGAGGATTGGGAGTTCCTTGAAAGGATGAGTAAGAACTCAAGAGCCGAAGAATCCGCGGATAGGAAAGCAAAGCACCCTATCCCAAAATCCACCTCCGACATTGACTCAAGTGCAAAGGATCGAACAGCTGCGTTGGAAAGGAGTTAGCTCGCATGAAGAAAGAAGGATGTAAATGCGGTTCAATTCGCGGTTTGTGAAGAATGTGGGGACATTGGTCATAGCCGATAGTTGTCAAGCAAACATGGCTCAAGGAACCGAAGAGGTGAATCAAGTTTATGGAGACCGGAAGCCTTTTGACATGAACTCCAACACTTATCATCCAGGTTTGAGGAACCATCCCAACCTTAGGTATGGCAATCCTTCAAACCAAATGACCCAAACTTCAAACCGGTCAACCAAAGGTGGACAAGGTTATCCAAACCGCCAAGGGAACAATCAAGGGGGAAACTTCAATCAAGGTGGCTACCAAAGGAACAACTACAATCAAGGAGGTAATCAAAGCTACAATCGGGATGTAACTTCCAAAGAAATTACAACAATATCAAGGTGGACCATCGGGAAGCCAAGGTGGTGGAGAGACTCGTGAATGCAAAGTAGATGCTCTTATGAATATGGGTGAAAGAATCTAACAATGACATCAAGGAGATGAAGAGAGCAATGAAGTAAGAGACAAATCACATGAAGCTCTAAGGCAAGTTGGTCAACTAGACGAAGATTTGGGCCGACTTAAGGGAAGCGGTGGAAGATTGCCAAGTGTACAACCGTGAATACACAACATCAAGGCTCAAGTTCTAAAAACACACGCGAGGTATCAATCCATAAACTTACTTTGCGTAGTGGTAAGGTAGTTGACAATGGTGTTAAACCACCACCACCTCAATTTGTTGAAGGGGTGGTGGAAGATGTTACTGATGAAAGTGACGATGAGGGTGAAAGTAGCCAAACGGGTTAATGAAATTTTTCTGAAAAATCTAAACCCAAACCCGTTGAGGTTACACAAACTCCTAAGGCTAAGGAAAAGGTGGTGGAGGGTAATACGGTCCTTTTCCGAAGCTCTTAAGGCACCCTTGCAAAAAGTGGTAAAGAAGAGAGAGGCCCAAACAAGATGAAATGTGGGAAATTTTTAAACAAGTGAAAATTAATTTGCCACTTTTAGATGCAATCAAACAAGTTCCTTCATATGCTAAGTATTTTAAAAGAACTATGTACCCAAAAGGAGAGCTCATAATTCCCTAAAAAGCTTGATTTGACTGAAAATGTGAGCTCTATTCTTTCGGGTGCCTTCCACCTAAGCTACAAGACCGGGAGCGCCCATTATACCTCTTCAAGTGGGAGAATTCCAAATGACAAGGGCACTCTTGGATCTTGGTGCTAGTGTAAGTATTTTACGGGGAGCTTGTATGATCAATATGACTTTGGTCCACTTCAAGAAGCTAAGACCACCGTGGTATTAGCCGATTTAACACACCAAGCTTCCCCGTGGGATAATTACTGATGTGATAGTAAAAGTTGAGAATTTTTATTATCCGGTGGACTTTTTAGTACTTGATTATGTTTCCATAGATCAAAAAAACAACATACGGTTATCTTAGGTCGACCATTTTTGGCAACTTCAAATGCTCAAATCAATTGTAAAACGGGAACGGTGACATGACATTTGGTAACAATAGGTTGAGACTTAATGTATTTTCAGGAATGACTAACCCTCCATTAATGTGATGCTACATAGCCGACATTATTGATGAGTGTATACCCTATGCGACATGGTCGTTGAAGAGGAAAACACAATGGAGGATTGTTTCATGTTTGACAGGTTGAGAGTGGAAACTGAAAAGCAACTAGAGGAGAGGAAAAGGAGATAATGAGTGCTGCCATGAGGAGTGAACGAACGACCACATGGTCGGGTTCAAGTGGAGCCACTACCCGAGAAGATGACACGGGTTGAAACCTTCGTTGCAAGAGCCACCACAAGTTGAATTGAAAGAATTACCAAAGCATTTAAAATATGCTTTTCTTGGTAAGAATGAAAATTACCTGTTATTATTGCTTCTAATCTATCCATTGAACAGGAAGGTGCGTTGATGGAAGTGTTGATTGCTAACAAGGAGGCGATTGGATGGACCATTGCGGATCTAAAAGGAAATTAGCCCCTCAATTGTTATGCACAAAATCATCACGGATCCGGAAGTCAACCATCACATGATGCCCAACGAAGGTTGAACCCAAACATGAGAGAGGTAGTCAAGAAGGAGGTATTGAAATGGCTAGATGCAGGTATCATCTTTGCAATCTCTGACAGTACTTGGGTGAGCCCTACACAAACTGTACCAAAAAAGGCGGGCATAAATTGTTAAAGATGACTCAGGTAACGAGGTAGCTACCGGCCAGTAACCGGGTGGAGAATTGTATTGATTACAGGAAATTGAATGCTGCTACCTCAAAAGATCATTTCCCCTTACCATTCATGATCAAATGTTGAGAAAATATCAGGTCAGAAATTTTATTGCTTTCTAGATGGTTATTCAGGTTATAACCAAATAGCTTTCATCCTGAAGATCAAAAAGACTACATTTACTTGCCCTTATGGCACGTTTGCATTTAGGCGAATGCCTTTGGGTTATTGTATGCCCCTGCCACCTTTCAAAGGTGTATGATGAGTATCTTTTCAGATAGGTGGGGGAGTCATTAGAAATCTTCATGGATGATTTCTCAATTTTTGGCACATCGTTTGAATCATGTTTGCTTCAATTAGAAAAAGTTTTAAGAAGATGTGTTGAAACCAATCTGGTCCTTAGTTGGGAAAAAAGCCATTTCATGGTTCAAGAGGGGATAGTATGGGTCACGTTGTGTCTAGCCGTGGGATAGAAGTAGATCATGCCAAAGTAAAGGTTATTTCCACTTTACCTCACCCTACGATGTTAAGGGCATTAGATCATCTTGGGGCATGCCGGTTTTTATAGAAGATTCATAAAGGGATTTAGTGTCATACCAAACCATTGTGTAATCTATTGTTAAAAGATGCCCCATTTGAGTTTAATGAAGAATGTGTAAAAGCCTTTAACATATTGAAGCAAAAATTAATCGAAGCTCCAATCTTGCAATCACCTAATGGAAATTGCCTTTTGAAATAATGTGTGATGCAAGACTATGCTATTGGTGCTGTCTTAGGTCAACGGGTTGATAAGAAACCCGTTGCCAATAACTATGCAAGTAAAACTCTCTCAGATGCCCAGTTGAATTATACAACAACTGAGAAGGAATACTTGCGGTGGTATATGCTTTAGATAAATTTCGGTCTTAATATGGGGTAGCAAGGTTATTGTCTATTCTGACCATCTGCTGTTAGGTACCTCATGGAGAAAAAGGACGCGAAACCAAGGTTGATTCGTTGGATTTTGTTATTGCAAGAATTCAATCTTGAGATTCGAGACAAGAAAGGGAGTGAAAATGTAGTCGCAGATCACTTGTCAAGAATCAACGGTGGAAGAAGATACACACCAGAGATAAATGAACAATTCCCGGATGAACACATCATGTCTATCACCACAATAACCCTGGTACGCCCATTTTGCAAACTATTTGGCTACAGGTACATTGCCAGAAGGGTGGAGTAGAAGAAAGAAACAACACTTCAAGGCTCAAGCAAGCACTACATTTGGGATGAACCGGACCTGTTCAAAGTTGGAGCCGATCAAATCATCCGAAGATGTCTACCGGATGAGGAGATCCCATGTGTATTGAGCATGCTTCACGCATCGGCATGCGGAGGAATTTCAGTGGACAAAAGACGGGTCACAAAGTCTTTCTTGTGGTTTTTACTGGCCTACCATCTTCAAAGACCCCATGAATTTGCCAAGAATTGCATAAGATGCCAACAAATGGGGAGTCTGACAAGAAGAGATGAAATGCCTATGCAACCAATTTTGGTGGTGGAAATCTTTGATGTTGGGGCATTGACTTCATGGGCCCTTTTCCAAACTCTCTTGGTAATCTGTATATCTTGGTGGCGGTCGATTAGTCTCTAAATGGATAGAAGCAATCGCCACCAAGACCAATGACCATAAGGTAGTATGCAAGTTTGTCCAAACCAACATTTTTTCAAGATTGGTATCCCTCAAGTGATAATAAGCGATGGGGGGTCACATTTCAAAAACTTCAACTTTGGCAAACTTCTAAAACGTTATGGTGTTGACCATAGGATTGCAACACCATACCATCCACAAACAAGTGGACAAGTAGAGGTTTCTAATAGGCAAATCAAAGAAATTTTGCAGGAAAACGGTACGACCCGATCGTAAGGATTGGTCAACTAAATTAGATGATGCCTTGTGGGCGTACAGTACCGCTTATAAGACGCCTATTGGAACCACTCCCTATCGGTTGGTCTATGGAAAGGGTTGTCATTTACCTGTAGAGTTAACTCATCGTGCCTTGTGGCAATTAAAACTGTTAATATCAATTATGAGTGCGCAGGTAAACAAAGACAACTGGCGCTGAACGAGTTAGAAGAGATAAGGGACGAAGCTTATGAAACCGCATCTGCATACAAGGACAAGATGAAGCGGGTTCATGATGCCAAGCTTCGTTTGAAGGAATTCAAGCCGGACAAAAGGGTATGGTTGTATAACTCACGTCTAAAGATTTCCCGGAAAGCTAAAAAGTAAATGGACTGGTCCATATTTGATCATCGGGGTGGGCAACTTTGGAGACGTGGAGATTGAAGACTTTGATGACCATTTACGGCAAACGGTGAATGGACACCGCCTCAACACCATATTTGGAACCAAATGACATAAATGGGGGGACAAACAATCCGAGTGCTTGTTGTTGAGTACTCTTGATGAGGTAACGATGTGATCACAGCACCACAAAGTCCGGCTAACGACAGGTAACTTAGCGCTGCGTGGGAGGCAAACCACGAGAGGTAACGTGTACATACTTGTTGCTTTGCATTGGTAAGTTTAGTATAAACCTTTTCAACCTTTTTAGAATTACCAAGCCAAATCCGAGACACAAAATCATATTGCGCGTGCGATTTGTGTGTATTCGGGACAATACACGTGTGTTCGGAGGGGTGATATATATATAGGTATAGGTAATATATACATATTTTTATTTTATTTATCTATTTTTTTTGTTTTATTTTTATTTCATTTTTTTATTATATTTTTTATGGTGCATGTGTGTTAATTTGGTTTTTGTTTTGGTAACGAATGGTTTTTAGATCATGTTGAGGACAACATGTGATTTTGAGAGGGTAGGTAATTTTATCTCAATCGATCGTTCATGTCTTACTAGGTTTAATTTAAATTTTTCCAAAAATTAGTTTGAGTTAAAACGAAAAAAAAAAAAAATAAAAATAAAAATATATTAAAACCAAAGCTACGTAATTTACGGTAGGTACCGTAAATTACGGTAGCCTTGTTTTTGGTTACGACAGCAACATACTGTATTACGTAGGATTCGAGGCCAGGACACCACCGTAATTTACGGTGTCCACCGTAAATTACTGGACGGTGGACCTGGGATGGGCGTACGACCGGCAGTTTTTCTAAAAAAAAAAAAAAAAAAAAAATTATTTTTCATATTTTTCAAAACCCACGGGATTTCCTTCCCATTCACCATTCCCCATTCCATTCTTCTCTTCTTCTTCTCCACAACACCCACAACCTTCAATCTTCCATATCTCATTCATTCTTAACGAAATTACGTGATTCTTGGTTTCTCGACTAAAATTCGTGTGGATTCTGATTTTGAGAAGCAAATTGTGAAAAAACGAAGTTTTCGGGATCGATAGCAAGCCCTAGTTTCGGAATTTTTGGGGGTTTTCAAGCTTTGTTTTTCTTGACATAACAATCATCAATTGAAGGTATGTTACTTTGTTTCATGGTTCTTGATGGTGCATTGTGAAGATTGAGGTTATGCTTTGTTCTTTTCATGGTTCATACATATTCACTTGTTTGGTTTAGGTTGGATGACATGGTTGTTTAATCATTCTTATGGACTATTTTGTTTATTTATGATGGAATGATCATTGCTTGTTATGGTAGATGTAAGTTTGATGAGAAACTTGTGAACTGGGAAATCTTAACTTTGGGGAACCTTTACATTGTAGAGCATCATGCCCAATTTTCGTTAGAATCAAATATGCACATTCATTTTACTAACATTACAACCATAGTAACAAGCAAGTGTGGGGATATTGTGGAAGAAGGATTGTACTTATTATGTTTAGTGTGTTGTTTGTTTTGTATGTGCAGAAAGATGGTAAGAACCAAAGATAGAGCCGGAGCAAGTTCTTCCTTTCCAAAGGCAAGGAACCGGAGCAAACTAGGAAGAGACAATACTTGGGAGGGGGTAATGAAGTGAAAGGAGGAGGAGGAATGATGGATTTGGATCAAGGCAACAAACCAAAGTGGGAATCGGGTCCTCTCGAGGATCAACCAGAAAAGTGGCAACCGGTTCTGTTTCATGATCGAATGAACAGGCTAAAAAATAAAGCTGCTGCGTTCATCTGTGAACGAGAGAGTCAGAGAAGTTGAGTTTGGGCCGTTCAATGTATTTGCCGATTCGTGCTTGGGATGGGAGGCAGCATGTGTTATGACAGGGACAACAAGAACCTGTTTAATGAGATTCAAGAGTGGATGGCGACGTTGAAATGTAACAGATATGATCGGCCATCACAGATGAAGCTAACGGGTGAGGTGAATGGGATAAAGGTGGAGATGTCATTCGAATCATTGCGAAGATTAGCCAAATATGACAGTTTACCTGGCCGTGACTACATGATTCCAAGCCTTGATGATTTGTTGCTGAGACCAGAGAAACATCCAAGGTGGAATGACATGTTAGCAGCGATATCTGCCCGGTACTTTAGTGGAGTTTTGTACCGGAGGAATCTGAAGATTGAAGCAAAATTGCTGCTAACCATTTGTATTCTGAATGTCATTCCCGAAGAGGAGATAAGGAGCAAGTGAGATATTCAGAGGTACCAGTTCTTTACTCGTTGCTCAAAGGGTCGCCCCGATTTCCAATACGGTATTTAATCATGAAACACCTTTGGATATGCCGTAACAAAGTGGGGAGGAACATCATCCCATACTGCCGAATTATCACGGGACTGTTGAAGCAGTTCAGGGCAATCACAGAGGATGACAAAGGTGCATTTAAAAGACATAAACCTTTGGAGATTCGGAAGATGGGTACTTGGACCTACACTCAATCAGAAAGATATCACAAGTTGAAATCGGAGGGTCAGAGATGGAGAGTGTTGAAGGAGGATGCGAGGGAACTGTTTCCGGGAGAAGAGGATGAGCCCGAAAGTGGAGATGAAGTCCCGAGTGGGGACGAGGATTATGCGGATGAGCCTCATGAGGAGGATGTGCATGAGGGTCAAAGGGGTCCAGGTGTGGGGACATGGTGGTGCTTTTTATGATTATACGGAACGATCGTACGCGCCAAACTGGGCATACGAACCTGCAGGAAGGAGAACCACGTCCTCCGGCACGATTCATGGTGGTTCTGAACGAACATGTTTGATGCAATGGAGTGCTAGTTGGAACGAGCCTTGAAGCACAATTTTGACCGACAGGAAGCATGGAATCGTGCACATGCTTATTCTCATGAGGTGGAGGTGAATCATCGGTATGAAGATGATCAAGCAAGGGTTGTGGATCCACCTCCGGTGGATTATGCGTCTCTACCACCTTACGATGGTAGTGTATCGTATCCGACCCCGCCGTTCCATCATTCGCAATGGGTAGATCCTCGTCAACAACAGGGAGCAGCGCAATCAGAGGGAAGTGGTAGCGGCGCGTTTGCTTTCGGAGAATGGAATGACATGATGTCTTCTATCTTCGGGCCTCCTCAGCCCCGCTACTATTAGTCTCAATCACTTCACTATCAGCCCCGCTACTATTAGTCAGGTTGTGTTCTTTCTTTTACATTGTGTGAATATTTGTTAGTTTGTCATGTTTACGGATGGGAGGATGGGTGGAGTTAAGTGATTTTCTTTTGTTTGGGCTATGTGAGAATGGTGGTCTGTTTTTTTTTTTTTAAAAAAAAATAATAAATAAAAATAAAAAAAAAATAAAAATTTATCAAAAAGAAATCCATGGTTTGAGTTATGAACGTCTGGTTCGTTGAAGCGATCAAATCTTCTTAAAACCGTACATTGGGGTCAATGTACCTCAAGTGTGGGGATGGGGAGAAAATTTGAAATTTTTTTTTAGAAAAAAAAAATTCAAGCAAAACATTGTGATAATTTGAACACCTTGGATTAAATCCAAATGATGCATCGGCAACCTTTAATCATTTTATTCTTGGTGAGAGTTGAAGCCACACTTGTAGATAAATAACACATTTTCTTGTGAGAGTGGCAATAGGTGGGGGTGCATTAGAACTTGTGCTTGAATACGATCTGAGACTTTAAGTTGGATGTGAATGTGTAAGGAATAAGGGCATTTAGGTAACCTCGTCTGGGATGTGTGCGAGTGTGGGATTTGGGAGGTTGGACCTCATAAATTATATATATGAGCTTGGTTGCGAGAAGGGCGGGGGTTTGGACATTTAGTTGCCCAATTTTGTGCCTAAAAGCCTATCATTTGTTACCCCTTAGCTAGTTACCTTAAAAATTTACCTACCTTGACCTGGTCTTATAGTGTTATTAGTTGATTAGTAATTGTATTTATCTTCAATAATATGTTAGATGTTTGCATGAAGATTTTGTGTTTGTTTTATTGTCTTAAAAAAAAAATAAAAAAAAAAATAAAAAAAAAAAAGAGGAGAAAAACAAAGAAAAAGCAAGAGAAAAATTACGAAAAAAAAAAAAAAAAAAAAAGGAATTGAAGTTGAGTACTTTGTTCATAGTATTAGGTTTGGTATTTAGTTGTTTATGTTATTATGTAATGAAAGACCAGGTTAAGTCTTCGCTTCCTCATATATATTCCATTTCCTACCCATACACCTAGCCAAGTTACAACCTTGAAGTCCCTTTGACATGCATTCATGTTTGGCAATCGCTGAGAGAACGGTCGATCTAAGTACAAGTTTATAGTTGTGCAACCGCTTATTTGCCTTTTGTGTGTCTAGCTCATAGATCCTAAAGCTTACTTGTCACCGAGAGGAGAGACATAGCGAGGGGTGTATCATTTTGGGTATTACGAAAGGGTTAGTAAAAGTATTACATGTTTATGCTTGAGTTGTATTGATCGCTTGTTTGGGATGGATTTGATATGTTGCTTGGGACAAGCAACGGTTAAGTGTGGGGATGTGACGGGTGGTTCAAAGAACAACCCTTTATAATGATTAAACGCGTAACATTCTCTCTTTTAAATCATGTAATTATCTTGAATTAGATAACTGCAGTTGCTTTGTTTCAGGCACATTATGGAGCTTAATACGGAGAAAACGTAGCGTTGGACGGACCATGACGGGATGGAACAAGGAAGGATGAGAAGAAGGAACAAAATAAAACAAGTGGGGGTCTACCGTAATTTACGGTAGCCACCGTAAATTACGGTGGCCCCCAAACATGCATTTTTCCACCGTACGGCAGAAGCTTCCCACCGTATCAAACTTATGGCTACCGTAACTTACGGTGGATACCGTAAGTTACGGTAGGGTGATTTCCTGGAAAGTGGTTTACATTTAAAAAACACAAGTGGATGTGCTTTTGCTCAATAGATGGAATTGTGACGATTCTTTGGCTGGAAAGAGGGGACTTTGGTGTTTTGTTTTGTTATATAAACATTGGAAAAGCATTGTGTGGATTATCATCTTCTTGGAACAACATCATCACTCTCTTGGAAAAAGAAAACACATTCGGGTATTTGAGATTCAAGATTTTCTTTGGTCAAGCTTTTGGTTGATACTCTTGGTTGTGTTGAAGAACAGAATATTGTGGTAATTTGATCCTTGTTATGTATTTGGTTGTTATGAATTATCTTTTGAATCTTGTTCTTGTGCATAAAACTATGAGAGGCTAAACTTCTTTGGGTTTTCCCCCGGTTTTCATATCGTAAGATTATGGTTTGTTAATGTTTGAAAACTAAATTGCATCATTGTGTTTTGTATTTGATTGCTTGAAACATTTATGTTAGTATTTTGATCTTAACTTGAATTCCCAAATTGCATGAATGAGTATGAAATTTGTCTTTGAGAAATGGAGTTGGTCATGTGTGCTATGTAGATGTAGAGTTTGAATGTTCATGTGTAATGAAGTGTATTATTGTCCGTAATTAACGTTGACAATTCTTGACACCTAAGCCTAGTATGATGAACTCGTTAGCATGACTCACATCTTTGATGCAAATTAGTTGGATTAGTAGCACCATAATTTTATGATATCAACCGGGGGTGAACCTTATTATTAAACTTAGTATTGTCAACCATTGTTCTAAGTTCTCAAGTTCTGTTAATCATTTTTAAGTAACCATTTTTGTTTGTTCATTCCCTTGTGTTGAACAAAATCTCAACACCATTTTAAGTAAACATATAAAATCTTTTATAAACAAAATAGCAAGCTTCATAATTAACTTGTTAGCTCAATTCAAATCTAAACACAAACCACATACTCCTTGTGATTCGACACCTTCTTACCATGGCTACATAGTTTTGGTACTAAGGAACTATACAAATACTATCTTTGACTAGTGCACGCGACAAGCCGGTCAGTTAGCTGAGGTTGTCTATGTAAAGATCTTTGAGAGGTTGGATGCTGATTCTGATAGTGTTGTTGCTGCTGCTGCTGATGCTGTGGAGTTGATTGTTGGTTGCATTCTCTAGAAAAGTGACCATAGAGATTGCATTTGTAACATCTGACTTTAGACTTATCAACTCCAATCTTCGATGTTTTGTTTGCTGCTGCCAGATTTTTATTTCGTCGAAGATATTGCTTGGCTCTGTAAGCAATCATCGCCATCTGCCATTGTAGATCCATCTCTTCTACAACATCAGGAGGGAGTTCCTCCAAGTCTTGTTGGCAGATGTTTGCTGCTGTAAGGGAACTTCCAAGATATGCTTGAAAACTAGAACTAAAAGCTGCAAAGGCTGCTTTTTGTTCTTCAGAATCCAATATCACAGTTATTGGTTCTGAATTTGCTGTTGATGATGGCTCTCTTTTCTCTGTAGATTTAGCCTTATCCTTTTGATTTTTACTCTGAGATGACTTTTTAGTGGGTTTGGAGGCATAAAACTTACTTCCTCCTCGTCATCACTCAAAGCACAAGAGTTATCATCTTCATTATTAGAAATAAATGCACTTCCAGCATTTTTTGTTTCCTTGAAGTGATAAGGTGAGACATGAGTTCTCACACTCTTGTTTCTTGATTGTTCATCCAGTTCAAGTGCTTCTACTTAGCAACCAATGTATCTAGACCAGTTGTCTTGAGATCAATGGTGTTCTTGAACATAGAGACAGTTTGCTTCCAACTTTCAGGCAAAGTATGGAGCATCTTCTTGTTAAGTTCCTCAGTTGTATATTTCAACTCCAAGATGTTCATCTCCGTAACTAGTTGCATAAATCTATGGAGTTGCTGAGGAATTGACTCACCCTCAATATGATGAAAAGTTTCATATTGTGATCTAAGGGTGTCTTTCCTTATGCTTCTGATCTCATCACTCCCTTCACAGAGAGTGTGAAGTATCTTCCACAGGGAATTGGCTGTTTTATAGTTCTCGCACCTGATCAAGATTTCTTCAGGTAAAGCCATACTAAGCAAGCTGTATGCTTTAATATCGACTTGACCTTCTTGACATCATCAGGTGGCAAGTCCTTAGTGCTGATTGGCTGATTTTTGTCATTATAATCCGGCCCAAGAGTGGGTGGAATATAAGGACCTTGTGTGATGGACTCCCACAAGTCAGAATCTGTGTAGTTCACATGATTCCTGAACTTGATCTTCCAGGATTTAAAATCAGCTTTTGTTTCTAACTTTGGTGGTTGATAAGATCCTCCTCCAAAATTACTCATGTTTAATTCAAACGAATCAATAAAAAACTCAAAAGCGAAAATTGACAGATCTATCAAAGATCCAGATCTTGTATTCAATTGATTTGAATATAGATCTAAATCAAACAAGCAATGAGAGAGTGCTTGCTGAAAAATCAGTCGTTGATTTAATTGTTTGAGAATCAATTAAACAATTTTAATACTGATAGATCAATTGATCTAAATCAATGAGCACCAATGGCTTTGATACCACCTGTGAATCCAAGGATCGCAATTCAGGAATTATCAGTATTAAAATGAATCAATTTAATGATCGCGGAATTATCACTAATTGATGTTTAATTGTTTATAATGATCAATGATGAGCACAACCACAGAAACACAATAAACACGAAATCTATAATAATTCAAATGTATTTCATTAACTATAATGTAATGATTACAAAAGAATAATGAATGACTATGAACTATCGAATTCTGTGTATCGAATGATGTTTGATGTTGATGTGACGGCTGCTAGGGTTGCACAATGAACTCTTGATCGCCGTAATATTGATTGATTGTGTTCACCGAGATGTGAAACCTAGGACTCATATTATAGATGATTTGAGTCGGTTAAGGAAACACCGGATCTCTCGGGATTTGTTATTGATTGTGTTGACTGTTTGACTTCTTGGTATTTGCAATCGCACAAGTATAATGTTCTTCCGCAGCAATCTTCTCATCCGCAGAACATTTGTTATTCCGTAGATGACTTAGTCTTCCGTAGCAAAGTTGTTCTTCCGTAGGAAATTCTTCTTCCGTAGGAGTCTTCACTTCATGGTATTTGATCATCCGCAGGAACATGTACTTGGTCATTTGGTCTTGTAAGAAACTATCTACGGATTAACAAAGTTGTTCATCCGTAGATGTTTCCTACACTTGGTCAATTTCAGTAAATCCATCCAAGTATATTGTTTTTCCTGTCAAGACAAATCAACACACATACATATATGGGTTAACCTATAGATTCAAATCACATATATATATATTTTGACTGTTACAAATGTTAATTACAAGACTTGATTTTCAAGTACTAAGCCTATACAAAATTGATCTAGCCCTATACAATCTAGACCTAACAAAGGGTATCTGGGATGACACGTGTCAACACCATAATCATTCTCATCAAAATTTTCCCGCCTTTCTCTCCTATTAAATAATTACCTTATTACTAATAATACTATTTAACACTTTTTTAGATTTAATAAATTAATAAAAAGATCTATTTATTAATGTTATTTCTAAATAAACAATTTTTTTATAAAATAATAAATTTATTTAAAGCATAAGACTTTTTTTAAAAGTACGAAATATTTAAAATTGGTATTTTTAAAAAGTTATTTTTTTAAAACCAAAAATAATTAAATTTAAGAGTTATAATAAGAAAATTTTTAAAAATGACATTTTTATACGGTTTGTTTTAGAACAAACGTTTTTTATTTTTTTGAAAAAAAATAAAGTTTTAAAAAGTTGATATCACTTTTTATAACTTACAGTCATTTCTAATACATAATTTCAATGATATTATATCTTAAAATATTATTTTATAATTAACAAATTTTATTATATTAATTTTTTATTATTTAACCCGTGTAACACACGGGTTAGTATAGCTAGTAATTATATATACGAGGATGAATCTCAAATGCTCTAAAACACCAAACATCCAACTTTCAAAGATTATTCTAAATGTAAAATTTTCTTTTTGTAATAAAAACTTAAATTCAGTAAAAATCTAAAACGACCTCTGCTTTATACAATAGCAACAATACAAAGGGGCATTTTAGCCATTTTACATCATATCTTAAATGATAAAAAGAACCGCAGCCCTTAAGGGAGACAATACAAACGTGTCAAGCATGCGACAAGTCACAAGACAACTCAACTCCCGTGTGCCGCGGTACGGATTCGACCAAATATTAATGCCGGCGTCACCGCCGGAAACCAAAACTCCACCGAAAACGACACATCAAATTAAACACAAGATCAAACATCCGATCACCGGAATATTCCATTCAACAAAACGTACAACATCACATATTACACCTTGTTAATCCACCAACAACCCGAGAAATTACACCTCTACATGTTGCAAAAAAACAGACATCGGATTTCTATTTACTACTAATCAGTAATCACTAAATCACTAATTACTAATTACTCTCTGAATTTTATCATTTGATGGTGAATGTTAAGATCAACACCATTCGGCCGGCGGTGGGAGGTTGAGATCGATGGCGATTCGCCGCCGCAGCGGTGGCGCTGACGGTGGTGACAACGATGGCTTCAGATCAACCACCGATGAATTAGAGTCGTCACTTTTGATGTACAAGAAGACCGCCGGAAAATCTGATCGAAATATACCATCTGGGTTGCCGGCGGCGAGTAGAATCCGGCGCCGCCGCCGGCGACGGTGGCGAAACGGTGGTTGTTCTGGTGGTTGTGGTGGTGGTGATGGTGATATTGAACAACGAAGGGTAGAGATCCACCGTATGTTAAGTTGAGATCTAAAACCGGAACCAAGTCACGACTCGGTGACTCGACCGTGCTGGTCTGACTCGGGCTGCGTTGACTCGGAATATTATGCAGCTTCAAAAACCCCACCACCACCGCCGCCGCCGCTGCCGCCATCGCCGCCGTCGTGGATCGGAAAATTGGTCTTCGCTTTAGCGCCACGAAACTCACGCGCCGCCGCGTCGTAGGCTTTCGCCGCCTCCTCCGCCGTGTCGAAAGTCCCCAGCCACACGCGATTCTTCTTCCGGGGTCACGGATCTCCGCCGCGTACCGCCCCAGGGCTCTTTCTGACGCCTCTAAAATGCGGTTCCTTGACGGTCAAACCACCGGTGACGGTGGCGCCGGTAAGATTTCCGACAACGGCGAGTGTGTTCTCCGGCGGCATGAAGGTTAGATTATAAGGGTGTGGATTTAGGGTGTTTGTTGTTGGATAAAGAGGAGGTTGTTATATAGGGGGTGGTCACCATTGGCATTCAGGTTTTTCTTTTTTAGACAGTAAATATGTCACCCCAAGAAATACATCTTATTTTAGTTATGGCTAACAAACATATTTTATCGTATTTAAAGGTTAGAGATGATGCATATAACTCACATATTAAACATGTAAAAAACTTGTTTAATTACTTATATATAGTCTCTATAATTTTTTATATATTTTTATGAACCAAGAATGTGAAATAATATAGTGTAGCCTTCTAATTTTAATTATTTTTTAAAAAGTAAAAAATTAAAAAACTTTTTTATTAAACAGGTTTAATCGTGTTATAAGCAGGTCGAAAATTACCAACCCTGATTTTAATCGGGTCCATCTATATGTATTTCAGATCATACCGCACCTTCAACTCTCTCGAGAGAAAATCTATTAGAGAGAAAATCTTTCTGACTTAACTTTAATCATTTTACTTAGAATGATATTTAAACACAATACCTATCAATATTTAAATGTAATGGGATCTTATATTAACCAGTTAGGATAAGGATAATTGGTTGACATTCATGTATAATGGTACGAGATGATTGTTAGAGCTTAAAATATTTTAGATATCGGGTTCAAAACCCGATTTAATAGAGCTTCCTTATTGATAGTATTTTTGGGTCAGTTAAAACGGTAGCGTCAACGGTTGAAATCTCATATTAGAGAGATTAATGGGCTGTTTGGTAGTATCTGAACGAGGTTTTTAATTGTTCATAGGTCTAAATAGTTTAGCACTTAATGGTTCAGATGTTTGTTTAACGAGCAAATGTCTGAATGGTTCAGACACTCGTCTCTAAATGGTTAAGCATTATACTATACCGAATGGTTAAGAGCTTTAGTGCTGAATGGTTAACACCTCTTATATGGATTAGTCAAATATTTTTTTTTTGAATAGTTAAACGACATACTATCTATTAATGGTTCAGATTTTAAATGGTTCAAACATAATATTAGTTTAACACTTAATTGTTTAAAAATTGTTAACAACGTAACTCGAGAATTAGGGATGGTTACAAACGCGTTAAAAAGAAAAGGAAACATAGGGGTGGATGGTCAATGGAGTGTTTGACTAAAAGGCAGGCGGCAGGGGGGTTGTAAGGGTTACGTGGCGGAGATGAGAAAGTGGGGGTGTTTAATAATAATAATAATTAAAGTGATATGAATACGGCGGTATTAAATAATAATATTTTATACGAGGAGAGGGGGTATAGGTATACGACATTATTGTTGTTGTGATGGGAAACCGGCTTGAATGAGATTGGACGCAAAACCGCACATGTTCTATCCCACGCGCTTTCTGGGGTGTGTTTTTCACACACATGAAAAGATGCTCAATTTTGGACTTATTATTCTTTTTTATTTTTTTTAATATCGTATAGCTTATATCATATGTTTGATTATATGTTGATTTGCTAGCTTTATTGCTTTTGTTACCGAGCCGGGGGTCTCACTGGAAGCGCTATCTTTAACTATCTGGCTAGAGGAAAGACTTGCCACCACCTACCCCCCAGACCTGCTCTTGAGTGGGATATACTGAGTTTGTTTGTTTGTTTGTTTTTTTTTTTAATATTTAGGATCTCTATTTTAATTTAAGAGTGTTAGACGGGTCAAGTTCGGTCCTTCAAACTTGGTTCAAGTGGTAAGGACTCCTACTCCCATTGTGGAGGCCAGGAGTTCGAACCTCATTGGCACCAGTTTGGGGATATCTAAAGCAATGAAAAGAATTTAACTTTGAGCCAATGTTGCGGAGACCAATTCTCAGAGCTTGACCCCGGTTTTCATCCGGCTGTTACTCCAGAGGGGCAACCCTTGTGGAGGCAGTACGGTTTCCGGGGGGAACGCCGTAACCAAGTCTGACATTTCCAGCGTGGACCCGGTTCAGACAACATAGTCTGGAACAGATCTTGGCTAGGGTCGCCTCACCGGCGATGTGACAGGAGTCACTTATAAGAAAATCACCGTTCAAAAAAAAAGACGGGTCAAGTTCGGGTCAAGTTCTCAGATTGACGGTCTAACCTGACACAAACCGGAAAACCCAAACTAGAAAAACATGTCATACATATCGATCCAAACATGACATTATAATTCACCTGTTGACACAAAAACAACCATTTCAACTAAAACATTTTCATTATTTATTTTCAAATTTTACAAAATACACATATTTTATAAAAAAATTATATACCAGTTACAATTTTTTGTTACTTTCACTGTTATATTTTCAGTTTTGGTATAGAACTTCCAGCTAATTTAATGGTTTAAACGGGACAGCTCGTAAACCTGTCGGATTGACACAAACGATCAATTTAGCTAAACGGGTTCGCGGGTCCGATCTAAAACTGACTTGAACCCTTTTATATAAAATTTTATAATTTATAATTTAGTCGGGGTAAAGTAGGATAGATCCACATTTCTTGTAATTATTTTGAACAAATATAAATTTATCAAAAGTTGGGATAATATTATATATTGTTCTGCGATGTTTGAAAAGAAGGAACCTAAATTTTCTAGTGAGAAAGAAATTGCTTGGGGAGTACTGGTAAAATATATGGAAATTGCTTGGTGCATTATAAGGATTAACAATAGTTTGCTTTAGCTTAACTTATTTTATTTTTGCGAACTTATCTATAAGAATATGTAAAGGTAATCTTGGACAAAACTTTTCTATAAGTCGGTAGAGATCAACTAAGACTTCACTTTAATACACTTGATCGAGATAATCACTTTACTTCTCCATAATCTTGGTAGAGATCATCACTTCGATCTTATTCGTGATACTAATAACGTACCACATTATATTATTATTAGTTATTAGGTTAGTCCCCGTGTATTACACGGATTGAATAAATAAAATGTTAAATAATAATAATAAAAATTTATGCATTATAAAATAATGCTTGAAAATAAAATATGTTTATAATTACGTACAAATAGCTATTTTAAGTAAACTAAAAGAGTGTCCGCGCAATGCAGCGGGACGACATTTTACATTTAACACATGCATTTAATATTTTGTTATTGTTGTAGTAGTTTTACAAAAATTTATTATGTTTTTTCTAAGCTAAAATTTAAAACACCAAATAAATGAGTTCTGCAGACGACTTGTATACACGCATTAAATTATTATACCTCACAAAATACAGATCGTTTCAGCAAAAAGTTTACACCAAAATGTGTGACACCATCAATTTTCACAAACGGGGTATTACCGATAGGCGTGTGACTTTCAGGATCTCAGCCACTAGTTACACCAAACGACCCGTTAATTATAAAACATAATTATATTTAAAGTTTGATATTACCAAAGACTAAGTTTTTAACGTAAATATAACAAAAGTTGCGGAAACATAGTAAATCTTAATTGTTTAAAAGGCGCAACACGCGCAAACCGAATAAATGAAATTTATCGAAAAATGCTAAATAAGTCACGTGAGATGATAAATGCATGAATGAAATGCTCCTAAGCGTGCGCGTCTTGTGAACCTGAAAGAAACATGCTAAAGTGTCAACACAAGATTGGTGAGTTTACAGGTTTTGATAAACAGAACATAAAGTAAACCGATACAGTAAACAAAGTAATATCAGTAAATAACTAGTCTACTTAACCAGTTACTAAGTGTATGAAGTTCGCAACCGAATCTGACAATGTAAATGAACGCCTCGGCTGTGAATACCAGGTCACAGCAACAGAAATTAGGTCAATTAAATACCCGTTTGACGAACGTTGTGCTAGCGCGACTAGCCGGGTGGAGTTTGTCAAATCCAGTAGATCTACTCAGAATTACCTCGCTATACTACATACATTAACGGTTCGAGAATGAGGACTTAAGTGGTATCACACTAGTAAACAAGTGATATTACAGTAATACTGATCAATGAAAATAAATTTATTTCCCACGATTCTTTCACCCCAAGAAAATAGTTAAAAGCGGGGCTGAGAACTCACCTTGATTGCACAGCAACGCGTAAATGTAACCACAAAGATTAGAGTTTCGGTTAACCTGAACGTTATTATATATATATTATATAATTAGTATTAGATATTAATTATTTACAATGAATCGTACGGTTTCACGTTCGCGGTTCGGTTTCGGTACAGACCATCGATCTTTTCCCATTCACACGCCAGCACCCTCCTATCCAACACATGCTTACCTAATACTTAACAACTCATTCGCAACACAAATAAAGTGACATGCACTTATAATAAATTTATACACCGAAGGTATACATTTACCATTAACACACACATATTACATAACATATATATACTACATAAACATATTATAATATAACACACTCAATGGTATATATATATATATATATATATATATATATATATATATATATATATATATATATATATATATATATATATATATATAGGGTTAGGATCATTACAGAACCACTTTTATTTTCAGAACTACAGAACCATTGATTTACATAAATGTATATTAAGTCTGGTAATACTTAACCTATTTTAAATATGTGTATATCAGACATGAACAATAAACTATAAAAAACAACTAAATATCACCAGGTTTAACTTACATCTATGTAAACCAATGGTTTATAATTTACATTTATGTAAGTCAATGGTTCTTTTGGTTCTGAAAATAAAAAATGGTTCTGTAATGATCCTGATCCTATATATATATATATATATATATATATATATATATATATATATATATATATATATTATTCTCACATATATAATAACTAGCGTTTGGGAACCCAAAGTCAATGCACACATATATGCATGATTCATAACTCACCCACCCACATGCAATACACACACGTACATCTATAGAATAGAGCATCTAGCCAATACTTAGAAGTACCACGTGAAACATTAACTAAAAATTATCATCACCCTCCACTTGAACCATCGGTGCACACCCTGAACCACATGGATGCACACCTTGAACACTCCCCATATTAACCCATAAAATAATTATGCATCAACAAAATATATGCATGCATGTTACTTCCATGCGTCCACTACCCAACCCAAGCACCCTTCCCCATGCCCCATGCATTCTGCCAAGCACATCCGCTATTGAAAACATAAACACAAGCACACAATATATATACATCCGCATATACATACACATGCAACCCACATATTCACATGACAGCCCCACATTCTTAACTACCTATAAATCTACATATACCATGCCATCAACTCCCAACAATCACATGCACATGCAATAATAATGAACGTACACCTATAGATACATACATACATTACAAAAACTATATCCACCCACATGCGCATGAGTTCACAGCCGGCAAACAAGAACAACTACAGCCCAAATAAGCAACCATGTACCATATAATTAATCACCCATATACGCAGCCCACAAAAACACTCATATCAAAAGTTGCCATACAAAATGCATACACACCCACGCATACTGGAACCGACTTCCAAATCGCCATTAATCCGAGGAATCGCATATATATACAATTATGAACAAAATCACAGTTCACACAAGGATGCGCAGAAACATACACGAGCGCACCATTGCGCAACTATGCCACATTGATACGTAAATCACTCTTGAGATCGTGTGGAACCGTAACCGAAACTCGAAATCGTAACGTGACGAATGTGAGTAGGGATTGAGGGATCATACCGAACGGGATGCGGTGCTGTTTCCGTCGCCGCTGAGCACAAGGTTGTTGAGAGAACGAGTTTCGTCGGAGCGGAGAAGGGAATGATCGTTCCGGTTGCCGCTAAGCACGATGTTACCGAGAGCTTCTCTGCCGAGGAAGGAGATCGAAGTTCGAGCGTTTGATGAATGGGGTGGGGTTCCGCAGAAGATACAAAGATATAGAATCGTGTGTGGGGGGGGGGGTTGTGGTTAATGAGCAATAGTTGTTGGGTGAGGATAATTCAATTGTTTACAGTATGATTTCTTTTTAAGTAGATTTTAATGCTAGTTTTAAATTAAGTTAGTTTACTATAATTATGTGCGAATGATAATTAGGGTTAGTTATGTATTAATATTAATGGTAATTGGGGTTGATTTAGTTATAACTATATACAAATAATAATTAAGATCATGAACTAATACTAATGTTAACTAGCGTTGATAAACAGTAACGATAACGGAAACAATCGGAAAGGTTTTAATCTGAAAGATACGGGGTGTCACGTCATCCCCTTGTTAAAGAAATTTTCGTCCCGAAAATTAGAACATCAGGTTCAACAAGCAAAACGAGATTCAGCGATGTGTAATGCATATAAAATTTTTGCGAATCTAAAACAATGACGATAAAAGAAGAATAAGTTTTCGTGAGAGTTGTGACATCATCCCCTTGTTGAAGGGAATTTCGTCTTGAAATTTAGAACATACACGTTAACGAACTACTAGTAAGCAAGCTGGTTAGTGAGTAAGCTGATTAGTTATCTGGAACATAGGCAAGATAGGATCTCTGAGGGTTTCTGAACAAATCGTAAACAAAGGAATGTAAGGTTTCATGAGAGCTATTTCTATGGCATGCTCGGGGTTCAAGTCAGTAGGTACTATCCCTAGTACTTCACTAAACTTGTTGGATACATAATTCTCATCAGCATCAGAATCAAATAAAACGAAGGCATAATGGCCATTTATAGAAAATCTACCGGATACTACAGTAGGGTCTTTAAGGGTTTACCTGAGCCTATGACGAACACTCTGCCCTTGGCACCACGGTTGTCATTCCCATTTCCGTTCTTGTTGCCATTTCCATTGTTCTTCTTCAGTTTTGAGCAGTACCTTTTGATATGCCCAGTCTGACCACACTCATAGCAGCCTCTTGTTCCCCCTGTTGAGCTGGCTGCTTGGCTGATAAGTTCACACGACAATTCTTAGCAGAGTGACCAAACTTGCCACATCTCTCATAATTGTTCTTGTTACAAGACCCGGTATGGTGGTAGTTGCATTCATCACACTTAGGTAATGTTCCAATGTAGCCACTACCATGTTGTGAAGATGTAGAAGTTTGGTTGTCGAACTTCCGATGCTGCTGGGAAGAGTTCTGCTTGTTATGTGAGCTAGACTCCCACTTTCTTTTGTTATAGCCGTCAGTAGTGGTAGATGTAGAACCACATGGAGGTAGTTTACCTTGTGTTACCGATTGGTCAGTTAATCTATGAGCCAATCTAACCGCCTCCTGTATAGTAGTGGGTCGAGAAGCAGTGACCATTCCTTGAATTTTCGGAGACAACCCATGCAGATCTTTTGATCCTTAGAGAAGGAGGGTTGACCATGCTAGGGCATAGGGTGGCGAGCTCATGAGAGCGAGTAGTATACGTGTCGATCTCAGAACCCGTCATCTTAAGATTCCAGAATTCCATCTCCAATTTCTGCACTTCATCACGAGGACAGTATTCCTCTTTCATCAAGGTTTTTAAATCTTCCCATGTTGTCTGATTGGCAATCTCGACACCTAGCATCTGTACTTGGGTATTCCACCAAGATAGGGCAGCTCCGCCCAGGGTGCCAGTAGCGTACTTGACCCGGTTTGCCACATGGCAGTTGCACAATTCAAATGCAGATTCGAGCTTCTCGAACCAGCGCAAGAGTCCCACAGCTCCTTCCACTCCCGTGAAGGGATTGGGTTTGCAGTCCATAAAATTCTTAAAGGTACAGACTGCTTAACCAATAGGAGTAGGCTGGGGGTTAGGGTTGTGGTTTGCTAGGGCATCAGCCACATGCTGATTTATAAGGGCTGCCAACTCCGCTGGAGTCATACTGATGGAACCTCGACCACGTCCACGTCAACGTCCAGACATTCTTAACAATCACAACATACAAAAATAAGTAACTATGTAGCATTTCAAATTCATTTGATCATAAGTAATTAAAGAATTTAGCACACACGACTAAATGTTCAAATAATAATCTCTGGAAAAATAAATTGCAAGTACGTCTACAATTAATCAAACCAAATATCAAAATTCAAAACATGAGTCGGATAGGGAACAACCCTTCCCATCCAGGTATGAAATGAATGAAAGTCTGATAAACGAATAGTATGAATAAAGAAGGTAATCCATGTGAAATGAAAATTTTGTACTGACTATGACCGTTATCACTCGACGGAATTCACCAGACTTCTCATGCATGACAAATTACAATTACGTGTGCACCCATAATGGTAATTTGCTTTGCATGGTCACCCCTGATTCCTCCTATCGAGCTAACGTACCTTGTCAAGTACAGAGATTATCAATGGTTGAGATATTAAGATGTAGTTATTACATCGGGGGTCGATTAACCAAGGTTGTATGAAAGAACCGATGGAAGAAAGCATTCACTTGAGCGAGAGGTCGTCGATGTACTAAGGTCAGATGGGTAAGATGGAATTATCATACATAAACCATGATAAGTTGTTTCCCAATGTCTATAGTAGTCACCAATGCAGCTATTGCATGCTCCGTAGGGTAGGGGATGAGTTATAACGTAGGTAAAGAAAGTATGACATAAGTATCTATCGTCTGAGAAAGCATTTAACAAGAGGCAGGACATGCTCCCAATGCTCCCAATGTCTATAGTAGTCACCAATGCAGCTATTGCATGCTCCGTAGGGTAGGGGATGAGTTATAATTTAGGTAAAGAAAGTATGACATAAGTATCTATCGTCTGAGAAAGCATTTAACAAGAGGCAGGACATGCTCCCAATGAACCATCCATGTCCAATACCAGTGGTTTTGTATCCGACTTTGGAATGTATGATGTAAAAGGTATGTAAAATATCTGTCACACCCCAACCTTGACGGCGGAAACGTCGAGGTGTGAGGGTTAAGATTGTTCACAGCCACATAACGCTATGTTAAAGTATAAAATGCCATTAATCAATTGTTTTCAATCACCACATACATCAATGTCTCAAAATAAATTAAACAAAAACAAGAATTCAATCGTCTTTATTAAACCTAGGTCCATGATCTAGGTTTATGCATTCCTTCAATCATCGCTAAGCTTGCACATTACCTGAAACATGTTGAAAATAAAGTCAACTAACTAGTTGGTGAGTTCTCATGGTTTTAAATACAATAAGTATACAAAATGTGGCAATTCTAGTCAATGGTCACAAGATAGCAAGTATATAGAACATGCATAGTTACAATCAAGCCTCGACTGAATAATATGAATAAGCATGATTAGCTAAGTGTATTTGGTTCCCTAGTGCACAAGCATACGGCTCCTAGGAGTCGGCAATACATCGACTTTAGCACCAAATAGGCTTGTCAGGCCCAAAGATCTAAGACTTCGCTAGGCTAGCAATAGTTAATGATTGCACACGTATGTCACATCTCGTATAATACTAAACATATCCAAACAACCACGACTATGTAAGAATTGCACGTGTGAAATAAGTATCAAAACGTGTATGTGTAAGTTTGTATAAGCAACATGTTTCACCCCGAAAGATGTGAAATAATCGTAAAGCGGGGCATAAGAACTCACTTGTTTAATAAAGAAGGCTTGTAGGTGAAATAAGAATAACCACGAATAAGATTTCCAACACAAACGTCACAACGCACCTAAACGAAATAAAGTAGCGCGTTATAATTTGTTTGATGATTAATTGTAGGTCTAATATGATTTAATAATTATTCGTATTTATTACATGTTAATAACGTGATCGGTTAAATGGAACAAATGGATTATACTTGGTATAATCAATTGTTGGCGCGTAAAAGAAATAATAAATAAAACTTGATTAAATTGTACGTTAAACCGATTTTTAAGGATTGTATATAATAATTATAATGAGTGATTTAGCTATTATAAGGGACTATATACAAATATATATATATTTATAAGTATAAGTAATCAAACAATTTAATTGTTTGAATATACATATAAATATATATACTAAACAATTATAATGTTGTGTAAAATAATCAATATAAATGATTTAACTATTAAAAGAACTATGTATAAAATATATATATATATATATATAAGTAACTAAACAATTAAATTGTTTGAATGTATATATAAATATATATACTAAACAATTATAACATTGTATAATCATAATAAGTGATTTAATTACTAAAAGAACAATATATAAATATATATATATAGGTATAAATAACTAAACAATTTAATTATTTAAAAATATATATATATTTACAAGTATTATGTTTACTCATTTCTTTCGTATTTTTAAGACTAAAATAATGTATTTATAAATACTAAAGTATTTTATAAAAACGAAATTAATTTAGTCATAAAATAAATTAAACAACAGAAAAATAATCTGCATTTTATAAAATAAATTTTAGAAATTTTCAGAATTTAAAAAGGTTTAATAAATAACAAGAAATAAAGAAAAGAAGAAAAATCAAAAAAAAAGGAACAGGGGAGGGGGGCTGCCCGGGGTCGAACCCGGGGCCTCCCTGTGAACATAAAGCGCCGGAACCAGTGAACCAGGGCCAAGGCCTTGGTTTCACTACGGTTTGTTTTAATTTTAAACCTTGTCTCCCTGGTTCCCCCAAATCATATGAACCCTAGGTTCAACAGGGTCAAAATTGACCTCCGATTCGTTGTTAAACACCCGAATCATCATGGGGCTTTTGATCCTGGACCAAATCGAGTAGAAAACAGGTTTCAATTACCTGTTTTGATGGGGTTTCGAGTGATGTCGAGTTCGATATTTGATTCGGGTGTTCTTGGGTTGGGGTTTTATGATTGAGAGGTTTTCTTGTGCAATTGAGGTTTTAGAGAGTTTAGGAACTTCAAAATGAATCCGAACCCTCAATTTGTAGCTTCGATTACACGGTTTCGGCTTAACACACTCGATTGAAACCGCGTTCGAAGTTACCCAAATTAAGAGATTTCGAGCTGTTAAATTGCAATTCTAATTGATTGATTGATTGCTTAAACCGCGTATTAAGTTTAGTGATAATTTATTTGATTGAAATTGCGAATTTTGGACAGGATTTGATTTCGGTTGTTTGTTTCGGTTTATCATCGGCTCGATTAGGAAGGTTTGCACGCGGGAAACCAAATTAAGTTGGGGTTCAAGTTCGAAACATGGGGCCGAGTGGGTTGTGCCGGTTTTCTCGATCGAATTGCATAAAAAAACAAAGTTTGGGGCCTCGCCGGAGCTCGGCCGGAGCTCCGGCCAAAGCCACCGGAAATGCGGGCAATTTGAAACACAAAAGTTACACTTTCAGCCCCTGAAGTTTGGGATAATGTTTAAAACAATTTAAACCTTTGATTTTCAAGTTTAAATTTTACAAAACACCCCCCTGAACTTTGTATTAACTTAAAAATTTATTATTATTACTTTTATATTATTATTATTATTATTATTATTATTATTATGATTATTATTATTATTATTGTTATAGTTATTATTGTTATTATTATTATTATTATTGTCATTGCCATTATTACTATTATTACTATTATTATTATTATTTTTATTATTATTATGGTTATTATTATTATTATTTTTATTATTATTATTGTTATTATTATGCTAATTAATCCTTAAAGAATTAAAATTTTACGAATGAGTTCACGCACTTAAATGAAATAACAAATATGAACACAAGGTATAATACAAAGATACAGGATGTTACAGTCTCCCCAACTTAAAAGAATTTCGTCCCGAAATTAAGAATCAAAAAGGGTTACAAGAATAAGTAAGGGTAAGTCTTCTTCATATGTTCTTCACGCTCCCAAGTGAATTCCGCTCCTCGTTTATTCTCCCATCGAACCTTTACGATTGGGGTCGTAGAGGTCCTAGTCTTCTTCATAATGCGATCCATGATTTCGACGGGTTTTTCAACGAAGTGTAGTGATTCGTCGATCTGAATGTCTTCCAATGGCACATGCAAATTATCGTCGGCCAGACACTTCCTCAGATTCGAGACGTGGAAGACAGGGTGAATTCCACTAAGGTCGGAGGGTAGTTCTAGTTTGTAGGCCATTTTCCCGATTCTTTTCTGAACCTTGAAAGGCCCTACAAACCTTGGCGCTAACTTGCCTTCCTTCCAAAGCGAACCACACCCTTCCACGGTGAGACCTTGAGAAGGACCATCTCCCCAACTTGGAATTCCAGTGGCTTTCGACGTTTATCAGCGTAGCTTTTCTGTCGACTCCTTGCCACTTCCAGGTTCTTGCGGATGATAGCGACCTTATCGGTCGTCTCTTGTATGAGCTCGGGACCGGTAATAAGATTCTCGCCAACGTCGGTCCAGCAGATTGGTGAACGACACTTACGACCGTAAAGTGCTTCAAACGGTGCCATTTGGATGCTTGAGTGGTAACTGTTGTTGTAGGAGAATTCTGCGAGCGGTAGGTGCGTATCCCAGTCGCCCCCAAAATCAAGGACACAGAGACGTAACAGGACTTCCAGGGTTTGGATCGTCCGCTCGGTTTGGCCATCGGTTTGGGGATGGTAAGCCGTGCTTAAATCCAATTGTGTACCCAGGAGTTCTTGCATAGTAGACCAAAAGTGAGAAGTGAATCGAGCGTCTCGGTCGGATATAATGTGAAGAGGCACACCATGACGGCTTACGATCTCGTCGATGTAAATCCGGGCTAACCTTGATGTCTTATATGTGTCACGTATGGGTATGAAATGTGCCGACTTAGTCAATCGGTCGACGATTACCCATATGCTATCGTGCCCGCGAGATGTCCGAGGTAACTTGGTTATGAAGTCCATGGATATATGTTCCCACTTCCACATGGGAATTTCGGGTTGTTCAAGTAATCCACTTGGACGTTGATGCTCCGCTTTAACCTTCGTGCATGTAAGGCACTTAGCAACATAGGTTGCTATGTCTCGTTTCATTCCGGGCCACCAATATTGACTTCGTAAGTCCATGTACATCTTATCGGAGCCCGGGTGAATTGAATAACGAGTCCGATGTGCTTCGTTCATGATAGAAGCCCGAAGGTTATTGCGTTTGGGGATCCAGATTCGGTTTGCGAAGTACTAATAGCCCATTGGCTCTTGTTTCTAATTGGGCTACGAGATTTGGCTCGAGCTCTTCCTTCATACTCCCTTCGGTTTGCACCGCTTGCTGTGCTTCTCGAATACTCGCCTCGATGTCACAATCGATCCTTAAGTTCTGCAATAACACCGTAGCATTGCTGACATCGAGTCGGACTTCAGTATCAAACTCTCCCAATGTATCGAACCATTGGCGTCGGTCGCGAATCTCTTGAACGGAAACCATCTTTTGATGCGTCTTTCGACTCAATGCATCGGCTACGACATTTGCCTTGCCGGGATGGTAGCGGATATCACAATCGTAGTCGCTAATTAGTTCCACCCAACGACGTTGCCTCATATTGAGGTCCTTCTGATTGAAAACGTGTTGGAGGCTCTTGTGGTCCGTGTAGACTATACATTGCGTGCCGTATAGATAGTGTCTCCAGATTTTCAAAGCAAAGACCACCGCTTCGAGCTCGAGATCGTGCGTCGTATAATTTACCTCGTGAACCTTCAATTGTCTCGAGGCATATGCGATGACCTTTCCCCGTTGCATGAGAACACAACCAAGGCCTTGTTTCGACGCATCGCAGTATACCGTGAAGTCGTCATTTCCATCCGGTAGCGTCAGAATAGGGGCATTGCACAACTTGTGCTTCAATGTCTCAAACGCCTCTTCTTGCTCGGCTTTCCACTCGAAAGGCTTGTTCTTCTGAGTCAAGGACGTGAGTGGCTTTGCGATTTTTGAGAAGTTGGCAATAAATCGCCGGTAATACCCGGCTAGGCCAAGAAACGATCGAACTTCCGTCGGAGTTGTGGGAGCACTCCAACTCTTTACGGCTTCGACCTTCGCAGGGTCGACGTGAATTCCTTGACTATTCACAACGTGCCCTAAGAACTGTACTTCTTCAAGCCAAAACTCACATTTCGAGAATTTCGCGTACAGTTGTTCCTTCTTCAACAGTTCGAGGATTTGACGGAGATGAAGTTCATGATCGGAGCGAGACTTGGAATAAATAAGAATGTCGTCAATGAAAACGATGACGAACTTGTCTAGGTATGGCTTGCACACCCGATTCATAAGATCCATGAAGACCGCTGGAGCATTGGTTAAGCCGAAAGGCATAACCATGAACTCGTAATGCCCATACCGGGTGCGGAATGCAGTCTTTGGGATATCGTCGTCGTGGACTCGCAGTTGATGATAACCCGAACGCAAGTCGATTTTTGAAAAGATTGCAGCTCCTTGAAGTTGGTCGAAAAGATCGTCGATACGAGGAAGAGGATACCGGTTCTTGATAGTCAACTTGTTGAGCTCCCGGTAATCGATACACATGCGGAAAGACCCATCTTTCTTCTTCACAAATAAGACAGGTGCACCCCAAGGAGAAGAACTAGGGCGGATAAACCCCTTCTCGGATAATTCCTGGAGTTGGCTAGAGAGTTCTTGCATTTCCGATGGTGCGAGTCGGTAAGGTGATTTAGCCGCGGGGCTTGCTCCCGGAATCAAGTCGATTTTAAATTCTACTTCGCGTACGGGAGGTAACCCGCTAAGATCATCGGGAAAGACCTCAGGGAATTCTCGTACAACTGGAACATCTTTGAGTTCCTTCTCCTTGGTTTTGGTGTTGACTACATAGGCCAAGAATGCCGGATAACTCCTACTTAGGCATTTCTGAGCCTTAGTACATGACATAAGCTTGAGTCCTTTGGAGGCCCGTTCACCGAACACCTTCAACGTGTCCCCGGAGGGTAAGGGCATGCGAATGCACTTCTCGAAACAAATGATCTCGGCATGGTTCTTAGATAACCAATCCATGCCAATAATGACGTCGAAACTCCCGAGTTTCATAGGAATAAGGTCGATAAGAAACTTATGGTCATCGAGACACAATAGACAATCGCGGATAACCACGTCGACGGTGATGGGTTCTCCATCAGCAACTTCGACGGTGAGAGGTCTCTCTAGATTTGAGCGAGGTTTAGAAAGTGTCGGCTCGAACTCTAAGGAAACGAAACTTCTATCGGCGCCCGAATCAAATAATACGTATGCATAGGTGTCATTAATAAGAAACATACCTGTATAGGTTTTAAAGGCACTTAAGGACACAAGTAAGGAATTTTAAGAGAAATTCTACAGGGATAGGGTTGCAATCTTTACGTACCGTTCACCACCTCGTTGTTCGCCTGGGCTTGGTTCGCGTTGATGTTGAAAGCACGTCCACGAGCTTGTGGAACATTGCCCACAAGACGAGGGCACTGGGGTCGGTAGTGACCTGGTTCTCCACAGTTGTAGCAGACCCGATTTGTTTCCGTCACTGCGTTCCCTAATGCTCGGCGACACGTTGCCACAAGGTGCCCGTACTTGCCACATAGTGTGCAGATGCGACATGGAAGATTGCCCGGGTGGTGATACCTACACGTGTTACACATAGGTAGAGGGCCCGCATAAGCCCTTGCCACGGGCACTTGTGCTGCTGGAGTAGCCCCGGTAGTACACTGTCTTTGGGGCGGTTTAGAAGCAGCCACGGCGTAGTTCCGTGCCGGTACAAACTTCCGTTTCTTGTTATCAGGCTTGACCTCCTTAACCTCCTCGGGGGTCGTCTTCTCAGTCTTCTTAGCACCCTTTGCAGACATGGTGCCCGCTCGGATGTGGTTCTCCGTCAATTGGGCAGTGATGGTGATAGCTTCTTCCAGAGTTGCGGGTCGGCTACCCACAACGGCATCCTGAATTTGAGGCGGCACACCCTTAATAAATTTTTCCACGTTTCGGGAAACAGTATCCACCATGTGTGGCAGCAGTATGCTTAGTTCATGATGACGGGTAGAATACGCCAGATGGTTCCCGCCATCCTGTTTCAAATTCCAGAATTCCTCCTCCAGTTTCTGGATTTCACTCCTCGGGCAAAACTTGGCTATGGCTATGTTTTTGAATTCCTCCCAAGTTAAAGCCAAGATTGCATCGGGGCCTCGGTTCCTCTTTTCACTGTTCCACCATGTTAAGGCCCGTTGTTGTAGCATACTGGTGGCATACCTCACTTTGAGTGCTTCGGGGCACTCACAGTTGACGAAGGTGTTCTCCATCCCTTCAAACCACTCTAAGAGACCGGTGGCACCTTCCTTGCCACTATAACTGGGAGGCTTACATGAACTGAAATGCTTGAAGGTGCAAGACTGGGTGTTACGTCGTTGGTTTGCACTATTCTCCCCTTGACCATTGCTATTGTTCGTGACGTTTGCGATCATAGTGCTGCTGAGTTCAGCCACCATGGTCGGGATGACCGCAGCCATTTGCCGAGCAATCATGGCAGCAAGCTTATGGCCGGATCTTCCTCGGTTTCCGTGAAAACGAGACATGCTGGAAAAATACAAATTGGGTTAGGATCGGTTAAAGGATAATATGGGTAGGCAATTAAGGTAAGGATCATAAATTATACAGAATGATTCCATTTGGTGACGCATCACCATTTGGAAACGTTGACACGTCAAGATGAATTGACCCATTCGCCTCAGAAACTCGTGTATGTTGGTCATAGTTTATCACTCATCCCGGAAATCCCCAGGTAGCGTAACGGTTCCCTCAATGAGATTTATACGTATACGCTTGCCTTAGCCCGAGGGCCTTTTGCCAGAAAATCCAGAATACAGGTGTCTATGTACCACACTAGTTCTTTGGTTTATGAAATCAAAAATCTTGATGGGATATTTACAAGATTAGACATAAAGTCTAAAGAATTCCTATCAATAGATTCTACTTGGAGACGGGAATAAGTTTAAGAAATAGTAACTGTCGGGGAGAATTAACGTTTAAGATAAGTCTAGGGGAGACGGGTAACAATATGTAATCATGCAGAAAGGCACCTATGCTAAGGCATCACATTGCACATAATAAGGCATAGCGTTAGGCAGCATGCAAACAATAAGTATGTATTCATAAGAATACTATTCTATAAGGATCATGCATAAACTATAGCCTAGGTCACCATTTCTAATAACCTAAATCCCTATAGTTATGGGCTCTGATACCAATCTGTCACACCCCAACCTTGACGGCGGAAACGTCGAGGTGTGAGGGTTAAGATTGTTCACAGCCACATAACGCTATGTTAAAGTATAAAATGCCATTAATCAATTGTTTTCAATCACCATATACATCAATGTCTCAAAATAAATTAAACAAAAACAAGAATTCAATCGTCTTTATTAAACCTAGGTCCATGATCTAGGTTTATGCATTCCTTCAATCATCGCTAAGCTTGCACATTACCTGAAACATGTTGAAAATAAAGTCAACTAACTAGTTGGTGAGTTCTCATGGTTTTAAATACAATAAGTATACAAAATGTGGCAATTCTAGTCAATGGTCACAAGATAGCAAGTATATAGAACATGCATAGTTACAATCAAGCCTCGACTGAATAATATGAATAAGCATGATTAGCTAAGTGTATTTGGTTCCCTAGTGCACAAGCATACGGCTCCTAGGAGTCGGCAATACATCGACTTTAGCACCAAATAGGCTTGTCAGGCCCAAAGATCTAAGACTTCGCTAGGCTAGCAATAGTTAATGATTGCACACGTATGTCACATCTCGTATAATACTAAACATATCCAAACAACCACGACTATGTAAGAATTGCACGTGTGAAATAAGTATCAAAACGTGTATGTGTAAGTTTGTATAAGCAACATGTTTCACCCCGAAAGATGTGAAATAATCGTAAAGCGGGGCATAAGAACTCACTTGTTTAATAAAGAAGACTTGTAGGTGAAATAAGAATAACCACGAATAAGATTTCCAACACAAACGTCACAACGCACCTAAACGAAATAAAGTAGCGCGTTATAATTTGTTTGATGATTAATTGTAGGTCTAATATGATTTAATAATTATTCGTATTTATTACATGTTAATAACGTGATCGGTTAAATGGAACAAATGGATTATACTTGGTATAATCAATTGTTGGCGCGTAAAAGAAATAATAAATAAAACTTGATTAAATTGTACGTTAAACCGATTTTTAAGGATTGTATATAATAATTATAATGAGTGATTTAGCTATTATAAGGGACTATATACAAATATATATATATTTATAAGTATAAGTAATCAAACAATTTAATTGTTTGAATATACATATAATATATATACTAAACAATTATAATGTTGTGTAAAATAATCAATATAAATGATTTAACTATTAAAAGAACTATGTATAAATATATATATATATATATATAAGTAACTAAACAATTAAATTGTTTGAATGTATATATAAATATATATACTAAACAATTATAACATTGTATAATCATAATAAGTGATTTAATTACTAAAAGAACAATATATAATATATATATATAGGTATAAATAACTAAACAATTTAATTATTTAAAAATATATATATATATTTACAAGTATTATGTTTACTCATTTCTTTCGTATTTTTAAGACTAAAATAATGTATTTATAAATACTAAGTATTTTATAAAAACGAAATTAATTTAGTCATAAAATAAATTAAACAACAGAAAAATAATCTGCATTTTATAAAATAAATTTTAGAAATTTTCAGAATTTAAAAAGGTTTAATAAATAACAAGAAATAAAGAAAAGAAGAAAAATAAAAAAAAAGGAACAGGGGAGGGGGGCTGCCCGGGGTCGAACCCGGGGCCTCCCTGTGAACATAAAGCGCCGGAACCAGTGAACCAGGGCCAAGGCCTTGGTTTCACTACGGTTTGTTTTAATTTTAAACCTTGTCTCCCTGGTTCCCCCAAATCATATGAACCCTAGGTTCAACAGGGTCAAAATTGACCTCCGATTCGTTGTTAAACACCCGAATCATCATGGGGCTTTTGATCCCTGGACCAAATCGAGTAGAAAACAGGTTTCAATTACCTGTTTTGATGGGGTTTCGAGTGATGTCGAGTTCGATATTTGATTCGGGTGTTCTTGGGTTGGGGTTTTATGATTGAGAGGTTTTCTTGTGCAATTGAGGGTTCAGAGAGTTTAGGAACTTCAAAATGAATCCGAACCCCTCAATTTGTAGCTTCGATTACACGGTTTCGGCTTAACACACTCGATTGAAACCGCGTTCGAAGTTTACCCAAATTAAGAGATTTCGAGCTGTTAAATTGCAATTCTAATTGATTGATTGATTGCTTAAACCGCGTATTAAGTTTAGTGATAATTTATTTGATTGAAATTGCGAATTTTGGACAGGATTTGATTTCGGTTGTTTGTTTCGGTTTATCATCGGCTCGATTAGGAAGGTTTGCACGCGGGAAACCAAATTAAGTTGGGGTTCAAGTTCGAAACATGGGGCCGAGTGGGTTGTGCCGGTTTTCTCGATCGAATTGCATAAAAAAAACAAAGTTTGGGGTCTCGCCGGAGCTCGGCCGGAGCTCCGGCCAAAGCCACCGGAAATGCGGGCAATTTGAAACACAAAAGTTACACTTTCAGCCCCTGAAGTTTGGGATAATGTTTAAAACAATTTAAACCTTTGATTTTCAAGTTTAAAATTTTACAAAACCCCCCCTGAACTTTGTATTAACTTAAAAATTTATTATTATTACTTTTATATTTTATTATTATTATTTATTATTATTATTATTATTATGATTATTATTATTATTATTGTTATAGTTATTATTGTTATTATTATTATTATTATTGTTATTGCCATTATTACTATTATTACTATTATTATTATTATTTTTATTATTATTATGGTTATTATTATTATTATTTTTATTATTATTATTGTTATTATTATGCTAATTAATCCTTAAAGAATTAAAATTTTACGAATGAGTTCACGCACTTAAATGAAATAACAAATATGAACACAAGGTATAATACAAAGATACAGGATGTTACAATATCAATCGTGATTAACCCCCTCGTGACTCACAGTAACTCGGAGTCACCTGTACTAAGGAATAGGCGGTAACAACGGGGGATCAGGACGAACTGGCCCTTTCCCTTAGACAAAGCATAAGAAGACACCATCCTTTTAGACAAACACTCACAGGAATACGCCAAGCAAACAGTTCTCAAGCAAGCAAAAACCAGCAAGGCACGCAAACAAAGCCAGCTAACAAAACTAAACGTGTCTATATGCGTGTAACTAAGGCAACGACTATAGTCTAAATGCAATGCAAATGAGATGCAGTGTCAATTTAGTTCGCTATAACCAATGGCTCATATACCAATCTGTTACACCCTCAATTTCCACAAATGGGGTATTACCGTTAGGCGTGTGACTTCCAGGATCTCAGCCACTAGTTACACCAAACGACACGTTAATTATAAAACGTAATTTATATTTAAAGTTTGATATTACCAAAGACTAAGTTTTTAACGTAAACATAACAAAAGTTGCGGAAACATATTATATCTTAATTGTTTAAATGGCGCAACACGCGCAAACCGAATAAATGAAATTTATCAAAAAATGCTAAATAAGTCACGTGAGATGATAAATGCATGAATGAAATGCTCCTAAGCGTGCGCGTCTTGTGAACCTGAAAGAAACATGTTAAAGTGTCAACACAAGATTGGTGAGTTCACAGGTTTTGATAAACAGAACATAAAGTAAACCGATACAGTAAACAAAGTAATATCGGTAGATAGCTAGTCTACTTAACCAGTTACTAAGTGTATGAAGTTCGCAACCGAAGCTGACAATGTAAATGAACGCCTCGGTTGTGAATACCAGGTCACAGCAACAGAAATTAGGTCAATTAAACACCCGTTTGACGAACGTTGTGCTAGCTTGACTAGCCCGGGTAGGGTTTGTCAAACCTAGTAGATCTACTCAGAATTACCTCGCTATACTACATACATTAACGGTTCGAGAATGAGGACTTAAGTGGTATCACACTAGTAAACAAGTGATATTACAGTAATACTGATCAATGAAAATAAATTTGTTTCCCACGTTTCTTTCACTCCAAGAAAATAGTTAAAAGCGGGGCTGAGAACTCCTTGATTGCACAGCAACGCGTAAATGTAAGCACAAAGATTAGAGTTTCGGTTAACCTGAACGTTATTTAATATATATATATATATATATATATATAATTAGTATTAGATATTAATTATTTACAATGAATCGTACGGTTTCGCGTTCAAGGTTCTTCCGGTACAGACCGTCGATCTTTTCTCATTCACACGCCAGCACCCTCCTATCCAACACATGCTTACCTAATACTTAACAACTCATACGCTGCACAAATAAAGTGACATGCACTTATAATAAATTTATACACCGAAGGTATACATTTTACCATTAACACACACATATATTACGTAACATATATATACTACATACACATATTATAATATAACACACTCAATGGTGTATATATATAGTTTAGTTATACTAATAACCACATTATATTATTATTAGTTATTAGTTATGATAGCGGTCATCACTTACAAGTAAGTTCTTATAATAGATTTAAGCATGCTTACAATATCACTTTAGCTTGTGGAAGAACTTTAGATCTTTATAACGGCGGCTTAACTTTTTTAGAGACTCAAAGCGAACAAAAAATATGAGGCCTCAAAAGAATATTGATATAAATCCTACTTCTTCATCCGGGCTTGGGACCACAATAATATTTAGTTTACAATTGGCGGAATTAATTTTTTTAAGTTATTTATTGTGCTTGTATAATTATATATAGATTAAGTGTATTTTTCTAGCTTTTTTGATGCAAAATCTTTAGTAAATTCTTTGTAATCAAATTCTTTTAAAAATTCTTTTTCAATCGACAAAACAGCTAAATCGTTTAATCTTTCTTGTGACATAGTAGATCGTAAATAATTTTTTATAAGTTTTAATTTGGAAAAGCTACGTTCCGCAGAAGCAACAGATACGAGAATTGTTAAAATAACTCGGTGGATAATAAATGCATTTGGAAAAGAGTTTAAGTTTTTAATATCATTTAGTATATCAATCATTGTGTCAAATTCTAAATGTATAATTTCTTTTGATATTTTTAATTCTTGAAATAGATCCACACTATCAACACTACATTATCATTATGTTTCAAAGTATTTTCAACAAAAATATATTTCTTTTTTAAATTTTCTTCATCGACGGATTTTAACTTTTTATACTAAATAAAAAACCAAATATAATTTCGAACTTTTAAATTGTTCAAATCTACTTTTAAGTGAAGAACTAGCTTGATCTACTATGTATAAGAAGTAATCGGTCCTAAAACTTTCAATTGGTGTTTTTATAGTTTCATTATCAACATTTTCATCAAATTTTTTATTTCTACGAATAAGTCGTTTATCACGAAAAACAGGATCTACATTCATCTCTAAAGCAATTTCTTTAGCTACAATCATAGCTTGTTCAAATCTCTCATCTCTATACTTCTTAAAAAACAAATAAATCCATCTAGTTGATTTATAACATCATCAATATGCATGTCTTTTGTTTGTAAGGTTTTACTAACAATGTAATAGCATATAAAATATCATACCAAACAACCATTTCTAATAAAAATCCAAAACTATCAAACTCATTCATAATTAAGGTCTTAACCTCACTTTGAAGTTTAGCATCATCAATCCCATCATATAAGTTCAATAAAGCTTCTCTTAATTGTGGAGCTTGAAATCGAATTGTTTTAACACTTTCTATTCGACTTTTCCAACGTGTTTGAGATAATGATTTTAGAGTTAGCTTAGGTAAATGATTTTGTAATATATCCCACATTTAATGGATGATGAAAACATTGAATAAATACGTTCTGTTATTCCAAAAAAAAAATCCTTAGCTTATCTACAACAACTAGTCATATCACTAATTACTTAATTTAAACTATGACAACCACATGGTGTGTAAAAGGCTCTAGGGTTAATATCCAATAACCGTCTTTTTCACTCCTGGATGTTTTCCTTTCATATTTAATCAATTATCATAACCTTATCCTCTAATGTCATCTGCATCAAGTCCTATCTTATTAATTTCTTCAATAATAACATCAAAAAGACCCATACCCGATTGTATCATTTATTATTAAAAATTCTACAAAGCATTCTTAACTTGTATTGGAGTTGATGACATATCTAAACATCATAAGATAATGTACATTTGTTCTTTGTGACTTGTATCGGGAGTGCAATCTAATATAATTGAAAAATATTTAGCTTTCTTAACTTTACTAATAATTTTTGTTTTGATTTCATTTGTTAATAAGCTAACTAGTTCATTTTACATATTATGTCCAAGGTAATGATTATGAATTTCATTATTTTTTATGCATCGAATATGTTCTTGCATTACCGAATCAAATTCTGCAATCATCTCAATATCACCTAAAAAGTTACCATTGTTTTCTTCAAAAAGTTTTTCTTTACTCCCACGAAATGATTAATTTTTATTACCAAGTTTCTTCAGAATGGCAATAATAAGCTAACTAGTTATAGTATGTAGTGTAAATCAAGTAATCAGATTCAAGCAATGAGATAATGAAATAAACTAATCTAAAAATAGAAAACTAATAACCAATTCAGATACAAAACAATTAACCAAATAACATTTAGAAACAAATCAATAAATCACTTGAATAAGAAACAATAAAACTAACCTGATGACTGAAGAGGGAGCAAGTCAACAAGAAAAGCAACCACAGAATCACTGAATCACAAAGGCCAAAGCGATAACCCTTTTGACCTTCTTAATCGTAATATCCAGACATCCAGTTAACCACAAAATCACAAATCGATACACAACCCTTCTGACCTTCTTAATCGCAATATCCAAACTCCAAAGTCATAAAATTCGTGGGTTCGCAAGCAGGGCTGGTTGATTTGTAGGTTGAGTTAAAGGGGTCGAGTTTCGACTGCAGAATGCTACTCGCAGCCATGCTTGAAGCTGTTGAAAAGTCATGCATCAATGCGTGATGATTATCGAGAATGCTTGTCGCTTGATGACCTCGAGAGTGAAACTGGAAAGTTACAGCCTCGTAGGGGTGTGATTGTGAAGCCGTGAAGGTAGATCGGCTCATCGGCCAACCGATTGGGGATTTGGGGGCGATTGAGGATGAACAGATTGAATTCCCGCTTTAGAATTCTAGGGCTGAATCCTCTGGGCTTGAGAGGCCATAAATATTATTGGGTTTGGGTCAAAAATTGGAAGCCCTATAGTTTTGGGAGGCTCGAAGTCCTAGCTTGAACCAATTCTACTATTGGGTAGGCCATGAATAATGGGACACAAAAATCATTTAATATCACTTTAAAATGTCTGTATACATGTGTGTTTTTTTTTCTTTACAAAAAATGGTTTAAATGTGGGTGAAATGATTGATTATTTGGTGTTGCATAATATGTTGCATAATCACAGTCAACTTTCTTCTTAAGTATAAGGTTAAGGCTTATGGAAGCATTGATGGACAAATTTTACTAGTGCACGATTCAACTTCTTGATACCATGGTGGCATAGTAGGATTATGAGATTTTGTTGTGAAACTGTGTTTATTCATGAGAACTCAAATGCAGGGGAATAACTTATTTACAAGAGCACATAATGTAATCCTATTAACCATATATATTTGCATGTTTCAGAAGTTAAACACTTAATCTCTTGAATAGAGGGAACGCAAGAGATTATTTTGTTGGATTAATCGGTTCGTTAATCGGGTTTGGTTCACGGGTCATGGGTCAGTAGTTCACAAGTTACGGGTTGATAGTTTAGTTTGTTTATTTCATATGTTTTATTAGAGAGTAATTAGTCAAAATAGTTGGTTTGTTTTCCTGGTTTATAGGAAATTCACATAGTAGTGGGTTAGTAGCATTTTCTTTAGGAACAAGTTTATTTTTTTCTATTTAATGTAATTTTTGCTTTCAATGAAATTAAGTTCAAGCAGTTAAACATACGTGAGTGTTGAGTGTGTATTTGGGCTTGAACCAACATTTGGTATCAGAGCCTAGGGCTCGAGAGGCGGAGAAGGCCGGTTTGAGAGTCGACCGTCGAAGGATGTAGCCCGTCGCTGCAGGGCAAACGCAGCAGGGAACCGGGTTCATTTCGGGACAGCAGGTGGCTGTTTCGGACTCTTCAACAGCAGAAGACGGAGACGGGAAGTGTTTCGGTGCAACCGTTATCGTGTTGGAAGTACCATTTGGGATGATGGGGGTGATCGTGATAAACATTGGTGTTCCGGGACTGTTAGAAGTGATCAAAGAATCTTTGATCGGCTTGTTTCGTGATAAGAGTTTTACCGACAGAAGTGCGTGAAAAACGGGCGTTATGGATCCGTCAAAGCAGGTGGCTTTGGGTTCGGTTCGCTTGGCAGGGTAAAGGAAGCGGTAGAAGGCGGTGGCTTTGCTTTCTTGATCGGTGGAAGAAGTTTCTTTGAACAAGTGTGATTGGAGAAAGGTTATGGTTGTCAAGATAAGGAAGAAAAAATTAGAGATTGAAGAAACTACATGATCGTGAACATTATGGCGTTGGAGTTCAAGTCGATGGCTTTGGATGTGACCGGGGAAGAGGTCGTTGATCCGTGAAGAGTCAAGACGTTAATGAATGGGATTCCAACGGGATGCCATGTGAGATGTTACAAGTGTGGTGGATTTTATTCGGGTTAAACCGAGAAGACTTTGGACGTAATCGGGGTGAAGATCGGGTGTCCGGGAAAAGTCAAGATGAAGGAGATGGTGATTCGACTAATGTCTCGAGTGGTGTAAACAAACCGATTAAGGGGGTGAATGTTGGATTAATCGGTTCGTTAATCGGGTTTGGTTCACGGGTCATGGGTCGGTAGTTCACAAGTTACGGGTTGATAGTTTAGTTTGTTTATTTCATATGTTTTATTAGAGAGTAATTAGTCAAAATAGTTGGTTTGTTTTCCTGGTTTATAGGAAATTCACATAGTAGTGGGTTAGTAGCATTTTCTTTAGGAACAAGTTTATTTTTTCTATTTAATGTAATTTTTGCTTTCAATGAAATTAAGTTCAAGCAGTTAAACATACGTGAGTGTTGAGTGTGTATTTGGGCTTGAACCAACGTATTTAAGTCACAAGACTAGATTCATAGAAAGAAAGAGTTTTATTGAAGTGTGTAAATGTGCTTGTAGTTTCACAGATCCAAACAACTTTATCAAAGTGTGTAAATCTATATGTGGGATATAGAAAACATCAACCTTGTGTATACATGATGTTTAGCAAAAGAGTAGTATTATTCTTTCTCATGTATTAGATCGACTCCATACTATTATATGGAAACTACACTTTGCATTGCTCATGATCATACACAAGTCTAGGTTAAGAGAGTGTTTCTATATGAAATCTAATATTTAAATATATGTGGTGTTTAAGTATAAAGATAGATACAAAACAAGTTAGCAAATCTAGTAAAAATAAAAGCCAGATAGAGTTTTATAGATGTCCAAAATGAAGTATTCTATGAGCGGATTCTTGCCAACATCTAATGGATCAACGTTCTGTAAGACTAATCATTCTAATTTAGGAGTCAAAAAAGATCTAATTATTCAGTTTCATTACACTTGGGTTGTTAGGATAAATCATTTAAAGTACGTGTATCATGATTGGAGTACAAAATAGAAAGATACAAGTCAAAACTTAGTAATCCTAATAGTGATAAATCGCTTACACAATACAACTATATAAGATTGAAATTGTAATGCTACAACATAACTACGCCATGCTTTATTACACTGCTTTTTGTGTTTAGCTTGGCTACCGCATGATACGGTATTCCATACTAAAAGTATTACCAAGTTTAGTATGGTTAACTTCAGAATTCTGATGAAATCTATTTAGAGAGTATATTAGTTAGGCATTACGTTGCCTCCCGCAACTTGCTAGAGTGTCAATCTAATCACTTTTGAGTGTGTATATAACAAGATTGATGGAATAAAAATGTGTTATAAATACACACATTGATTATTGAGATACTCTCCTTCTTTCTATGTCTCTATATACACACATAAAAAGATTTGGAGAGAATATTGTGTTTTAATAATCCAAAAGGGTGCACAAATAATCAAAGCATGATAAAATTATGTGTGTTTTGCTCACAAAGGAGTCCTCTACCTACTCCTCGATTCCTAATCATGCTAACATCATGTTATACATCATGTGATCATTAAGCTATAGGTGAAAAAATGGATCTTTGGGTTGTCCTTTGATCAGTTGACTTGCAATTTGTTTGTTAAAACCACTATTTTAGATCTAATTTCTTTAAGAACCCCAATCCGTTTACTTCTGTATTCATTAATTACACATGCGTTTTCTTTTCTATGCAATATAATTTATTTGCTTAGAAAGCATGTTTATCTATGATATGATATAAAGACTTAAAAAATCAAAAGACAAAATGAAAAGAAAGAGACTATCAAAGTCATGTGATTAGGCATGTTATTTTATGTCCTTTAGGTAAAACATCAATTACGTTCTAATCATCAAAGATAATGTCATGCCATTTGATTGTGTTTTTTATTCACTTTTAGCATGTGTCGAAAACAGAAAGTAGTGGTTGAAAATTACACTTGGTTTCACCCGTAAAAAAGTGTGGTTTATTTCTTGTATTTATTAGAAAGGGTCTCTTTTAAGAAAGAGTATAAAAAATTATTGATCCTCTAATCCTATCAAATGAAACATAAGGATCAAAAGTTTATCTTATAAAGTCAATTTATTATTACGCAAAAATGATCATTTTGCATTAAATTATCAAGCATAGATAAAATTATCTCGGAAACGTACTTCAAGTGTGGAAATTTTACCCTTGCGTGGAAATTTATCCATGCGCAAGAATTTCAAACCCCTTACGTTAAATTTTCATTCGTGCATATTTCTTATTGTGTGATTAACTTTACACACCTGTATATGAGAATAAACTTTGTATGATAACTTTTTCCTATGTATATTATATTATATTATATTATATTATAATTATATTATAATATATATTAAAGATTTATGTCGGTGGCTACAGTGCCACCGACATCCACACCTCACAGATAAAACACCTCACAAATAAAACCCTAATCCCCTTCTAAACCTGATGAAGAAATCGAAGCAGAAGATCGAACTGATGAAGAAATCGAAGCAGAAGATCAAGAAGGAAGCTGATGAAGAAATCGAAGCAGAAGATCGAAACAATCACGATCAAGATGATGATTCGAGAAGGAAGCTGTCGAATGTCAACAGTTTCTCCGGCAAGAACGCCTACGACGGCGTCTTCATCCAGGTATGTCCGTTGTGAGTGTCGATTTCATTTCTGAAGTTCGATTTTGGATACCATTTGTTGATTTTCGTTTGGGTTCGTGCGGTTAAGTTTTTTGCCTGCGTTTTCTGTTCAGAGCATGATGAATTGAAGGTTCTTCTGGTTCTAAATGATTAGTAACAGAGTCATTTTGCACTGCTTAGTCGATTTAATTTCTGCAGTTCGATTTTGGATACCATTTGTTCATTTTCGTTTGCGTTCATCTGGTTAAGTTTTGTGCCTGCGTTTTTTGTTCAAAGCATGATGATTTGAAGGTTTTTTTGGTTCTAAATGATTAGTAATAAAGTAATTTTACACTGCTTAAATGGAATTGTTGGTTTGCTTGCGATCATAGTTTGCTATTTTTGACATTAAAAATGTCTAAATAGCACACCAAGGTGATTTATATATATATAATGTATAAAATAATTGTTTTGCCACAAAATAACAACACAAAATGGTCTGAATTGCAGAACATATTGACCCAAATTACCATCAAACAAAGACAAATAAAATAAAGAATGGCATTAACCATGCTGGTTATTCAACTTCAACATGAAAGGGCTTCACTTTGGCTCTTTTCACATGCTTAACATGAACAACTGACAGCTCTGCAAGACTGCAACATTAAGGATCATACAGGCTGCGACCAAACAGTTAGAATATAAGTTAAAATAAAAGATAAAAAACTAACTTATCTGGCAGAGCCACTCTAACAAAACAGAAGTAGTGTCCAACTTCTTCAGATATCTGCTGTAAGAGAAATGAACATGTAACAGCAATAACCATCATAAGCAATGATATATAGAGCTAAATGAGTGTCAAAGAGACTTGCTTATCTTCTACATATGAAGCTAATATTTATATTAATATCAGAGTTCAAGTCACCTTGAACATGCCTACACACTAAATACAAGATTGTTACTTTCAAAGAAAGATGGCAAACATACGATTGTAAGTTGAAACTAAAATAAAGGAACTTTTGAGAACTTTAGTAAGGCATATTATACATATTACTTATTAGGTAAGTTGCACATTCTAATACTAATTTATAAAAGAAGATAACTTTTGGGAACATTTGTTGAAGAAAACATCAAAAGTTAGACTGAAAGGGATCTTGTGTTGGTTGAATCAAGGTTATTTAGTAGAACTGTTGGAAGGTAGAACTGCCCAGAAAGATGGAATTGGTACCTACTCATGTTTGACCATTATTAGTAGAGAGTAGAAATGTTATGAATTAAGTTTAACTTATTAGTATGGAAGAGAAGGTTTTGCTTTCTGCAAGTTATGTTGTTTATTGCAACTACAGTATACGGATTGTTAAGAAAAATGATTTTGTGTAATGTATAAATCAGGTATCATTGTAGACTGCAGTCGTTTTCATTTAACAACAATAGATATATGTTTGATCCGATTGGCCTCGTATTTAGGTGATGAACTTGTATTGTAACAGAAACGTTCGTGTGAAGCAACTTTTGTATGTTTGATTTGATCGGCACTGTATTTCGTTTTTTTTAAATTAGTGTTGTTGCAGATTTTTCCCATACTGGTTTCTTGTATTTGTGCTTTATGAGATTAAATTCTATTGGTCTTCTCATAATTTTTTTTTATTTAATTTTTTTGCAGGCGTTGTTTGGTGTATGTTGGTTGTTGTTGCTGTTCTCTGGTTTGCTTCATTGGTTTGGTTCAGTGAAGGTGAGTGTTGTTTACTTCAGGTTTTATTGTATCATATTAGTTATAAAAAATTAGTTTACAGCCTTTTGATGCATTGTATGTTATTACCTGTGATGAAGATTGATTTGCAAGGTAAATGATTGAAACATACATAATTGTATTTATACCTACATATATGGCGATTGCGTAGGGATTGGCGTTTTTTACATATGCTTGAGTTGGCTATAGGTTTCTTGTACAGATTAAAACAACAAGTGTGAAGTTGCTGTTTCATACATGACTATTGCGGATATGTTTTCATTTAACAGCAACAAATGCATATTTGACTTGATAGGCATCGTCTATGGATGATTAATTTGTATTGTAACAGAAATGCTTTTGTATAATATATAGATTAGATATCATTGTAGGCTGCAGTTGATTCTGTTTAATAGCAACAAGTATCGTATTTGAATGATGCATTTGTATTGTAACAGAAATGCTTTTGTATGATATATAGATTAGGTATCATTGTAGTCTGTAGTTGTTTCTATTTAATAGCAACAAGTATATGTTCGGTATGACCGTCATCGTATTTGGTTTTGTTTATTTCATTTTAAAGCAATCAGTGTTGTAGCAGTATTTCTTCGGGTCTGATTGTTGTCATGCTTTTTTCTTCATTTTCTTCTTGATGAAAAATTAGGTTGCAGCTCTTTGATGCATTATTTGTTGACTTAGAAGCTTTAAAACATATGTAAATTTTGTCATTGCTTTTGATGTAAATTGATCTCCAATGTGTCATGATATGTTCATATTGTTATAGCTATTTGGCTTTCACCTTATGGCAGAGTGTATAATGGTTCGTCTTTTTATTTCACTCTTGCCAAATGATTAAAACATACACAATAGTATTTATACTTAGACATTTTTTAAATATCGATCGGTTGACTATAGGTTTCATATTGAAATAAAAACAACGACAAATCTGAAGTTACTGGTGTATACATGACTACTTTATTTTATTTGGCTTTTTCTTTCATATATCTTCTTGCTTTCTTTATTTTTTGTAAGGTTGGAATGCTAAATTGACCTCAAACACACACACAAACACTCAAATAGACAAGTTTAATTGCATGGATCAATTGCTTTCTCTGTTTTTTTTGCTTACTCAATACTACCAACCCATTTAAGCTATGATTACCATATGATTAAACAAATTTACCTGTTCTCCATTCTTTCAACTATAAATATATAGCACCAACAACTAAGTGCTAAAATGGGTCAATAACTAATGAATTTATTATAACCATTGTTTAACTCTCTAATACACTATTGAAACGAGTGTGAGGTTGAGTTCATATGAATGTTGCCACTTTTGGACCAACACTTGAAACAAATTAAAGTGTTGTTTAGAAAGAAAGAATCACTGAAATCCTTAGATTAATTTTATAATTACTTTTTATGTGAAAAAGGTACCTGCTTCTGTAATCAATAATTGCAGATATTTATGAGTATTTTGTATTAATCTATTAGAAGTTGGAGAGCCATGACTCCTTGCAATGGTTCAGGTGAAGAGCAACAAATAAAGTTGATGTTGTTTTCATTTAATTTGTTAGTGAATTGGTGAAAGTTCCTAATAATTCTTTAAGTTGATTGAGCATGTTGTCGATGTAAGTAATTTGAGTGCTGTTAGATAGCCACAACAAATTGATAGTTGCTGATTATTGACTAATGTAAATGATAAATACCTATATGAATTTGTACTCTTATAGCTATAATTATAATATTAAAATTTTACATACACGTGAGCTTTGGTGGAATGCTTTAACCATAATATCCATAACACCCCTTTCATAATTAAGGCTTGTAGGTAGTCGATACTATTGAAAGCGAAACAAGAAACTAAATTGAGATGGTAGCATTTCAGTTTTATTATTTTTGTTCTGTTCTTTCTTTAGACAATATGAGCACCCATTTCTATATATTTTTTAATCTTGAAACTATAAAGCTATTGTTCTTTTCTTGATATGCAGGGAACTACAAACTATTTCTCCAAATGGATTTATATGCTTGAGGCTTTATCAAAAAGTCACAAAAACAAAGACAATTTCTCACTATGAAAATGTAGTTGACTCCATCAAATTCCAAACTAAGGTGAGCCTCAAATCTCCTTTCTGATGGCTAATTGGACTATAACATAAGCATGGTAACAATTATTTGAAAAGTGTGTAGTGTCATCTGAATATTTGTTGTGGATATTTGGTAATTTGAAAAGTGTGTGGTGTCATCTGAATATTTATTGTGGATATTTGGTAACTTTGATGAATTTGAGGTAGCAACGACTCCCGTGTACTTTATGAGAAATTTGAAGCTCTATGATAATAGTCCATACGGTACTAAGAGGGGTACTACTTTCTCATATGATGGCAAAGAAGGGGTGGTGGTCATTTTTTATGGGCGCGTTAACAAGTGCTTCTTTTGCATTGTTTACATGAAATTTCCGCCGCAACGCGCGGGGGAATTTTACTAGTTTATATTATATATAGAGGAGGGTCAAGATAAAACTACTCTATCATGAGAAAACTAGAAAACTTCTCTCCTTTTTATTTAAACATTAATAATTTTTTTCATATGTTATTTTTTTTAAAAAAAATTTACAGTATCATATATGAGCAAAATTTCTATATTAAAAAAGAAAATAAATAATGCGTCAAACTACTTCTCACTACATATACGCAGTTTTATCATATCTACAATATTAAATGTAGTAAATCATACACAAAATTGTTTTTAATCACACATCAAATTATTATCTCTTTCATAGTATACTTCTTGCTTAATACCATTTTTCTTGCTTCCTTCAATTGGCAATAAGACATCCTCTCCTAAGCTAAGGAAGTACTTCAATGAAGGCATCGAGTGATTTAAAATCGATCATCGAATTATGATCTATCTTCTTCACAACCTTGAAGTCATCACAACTGATCATAGCATTTCCATTTGATAAACGACATCAGTCACCTTCAGGCGCTCTTTGATGGTGCGCTCTTCTCCTAAACTACAAAATACCTTCTGCAACTTGTCTATCGTAACTGATTTGTTTTTATCAACATTAAAAAAATAATAAAACTGCATATATTGTTGTTTTTTGAAGGTGTTTAGTCATTTACTCAAAAAATTCATGAGGTTTGGTATGATCTCGTACTATATATATGTCGTATGATATACTAAATATATGTTGTATATACTACATTCTATGTAGTATTATAATCATGCATACATTTCGAAAACTTACAACGCATTACTACTCTTATTATTATTTTTATATTACAATATTATATTCAAATTAATGATTAAAGAATTGATGATTTTATTCAATTTTAAAAAATAATAATAAGGTATGAAAAATTGTAGACATTTAAAATTAAAATAATAAATAAAAGCAAAGTAGTGGGGAAAATACATGTTGTGAAATATAAAAAGTTTATTTGTATGGGTCTTTGGTATAATTAATAAAAAAGATGTCATTGCAACTAAGAAATAAACTGTAACATTAAAAATAGAATGTCAGACACATGTTTTACATACTCATTACAAAATAACAAATTAAATAAGGTTTATATAGAAAGACTTTTAAAACTACAAAAGGATAAAATGTAATATCAAATTATCAATCTTTTTAATCAATTGTTAAGATCAACTGTAAAGAAAAGTTTGTTAGTGAATTATTTTAGCAATAACTATTTTTGTTGACTTTTTACAAGTTTTTTATATTTTAAATATTTATACTATGTGTAGTGGTTAATTAGTCAAGCTGTAATTTAAATGACATGTAGATAAAAAATCATTTTACTAAAGCCCATTTTAAGTTAATTGTAGTGGTTAACTAGTGTTGGAGCCCGTATTATTGAAACAATATAGGAAATGTTATGTTTGGCGTCCGTTAAAGGTTTGGAGCCTGTGAGTTTGCAGCCCATTTTAGTTATCTTCTATTGTTGTTTAGAACTCCACTTGTGTCCATGTAATCATTTTTGTAGCCCACAACATGTCCACTATGTATAGTCTTATAACTTTTTTATACAAAATTATTTTCTAATAAAAATCGCACCATAATTTGAATGTTTTTTATGTTTAAAATGAGTACAGTAATGTTATATAAAAACGTAACAAAAATTACACTTTTATGCTAATATCTCGTCATCGTGTTTTTAATGTAGTTCATTATGTTTTTTTGTTAGTTATTGTGTTTTTCTGAATAATATTATGTTTTCTAAAATGATGAATTTTAAAAATTATAATGATAGAATAAAACTATTGTGCATCTCTAATATGTACAACACAATAATAAATTAATAACTAATTAATTTAATAAATTAAAAATCATTATAAATAACATAATGTCTCATTGTGTATTTGTGTATTTTGATCGTCATTGTATTATCTTGAATACCATGAATTTGAAATGTAGATTGGTAAAATAATATTATTGTTACTTCTAATCATAAAACATAATAATAGATAACAACAAGTTATATATATAATCTAGTTAAAAATAATGATAAAAATAACACATTGTGTTATCTTTAACATTACAAGTTTTAAAAATACAATGATAAAAGTATATCAGTGTGTACTTTAATTGTAAACACAATGATAAATAATAAGTTTATAATCTATAAAAACAATGAAATATAAAATTATCTAAAATGTAAAACACAATGATTAATATGTATAACAAATGATGCAAAATATATGACACAATTGACTGATATTTGACGGAATGAACATGTAAAACTAATGACGTGACGCATTTTATACAATAACTAAAATGTTTATTTAAAACAATAGAATGACACTTGTCAAACTCATAACTTTTTTTATTTTTTAGATTACATATCATTTTACTATAAATGTGCCTTAACATATGGAGCAATAATCAGTCGTTCAAAGTACTAGCGAAGAAAAATTGATTGGCTTTTACTCTAAACAAAAAAGATTCCCAAAAAAATGATATCATTTATCCGGTTATTGGTCATAACATATAATATAGTATAAGATCCACCTGGGTATTATTTTAATTATATATGTTTCAAATTGACAAATAAATAATCAAAGAGAGAACATTATGCATCGCAATATCCTAGCAATTACACAAGTGTCCATGCATCGGCAACAAATGGTATCTTTTTTATTTTATATTTTTTATGTAAAGGAGAATTATTGTTTGATAAAATGAGAAATTGAAGCTGCTTTATTGGATTGTAATATAATAAAATAATTATAGTGGAAAAGATTTGGTGGGCATGACCAAGTCTTATTCATTATTGTGACTTAATATATAGTACTTGTTTCTTTTTAAATAATTCCGATAAAATTCGTTGGTTTTTGATTTATATAACTAATAATATGCCTACTTAATTATGCAAATAATTTACTAATAACTTCTAACGATTGACAAAAGACAGATAAATAAAATATAAAATACTTTGCTAATAATTAACATATTTTCTTTGTAAAATGAAGTAATTATGTAAACAAATACATTATCATATCAAAGACATGATATTAAGCAAGTAGAGAGAATATGATTTTACCTTCCACTAATATAGTAAATATTCATATGATGTACCTTCCACTAATATCTCATATATAGATATAGATACATCCACTATTTATGTCTCTTGTACACAACAAATTTAGTGTAAACATAAAAGAGAAGACTAGTTTAAAAGTGACAATGTGGAAAACCCCAAGGGGATGAAAAAAGCAAGTGAAATAAGAGAGTATATATGTACTTTTAAGAGACTACTAAAGTCATAGTTATAGGTTATAACATATACGATAAAATGTATTAAATATTCTCTTTTCATTGTGATAACCTCAGTGGTTTGTTCAAGTCGGACAATCCATTATTCTAACCAACTTCTTAAATTTTAAAGTCAGCAAGCATTATTGTAAGATTTTTATTTTAACAGTCTCATGTAAGATCGTGGATGTCTCTTTTTCTTAAAATATACTTCCAGACATAAGTATACATTGTTTCACATCTGAAAACACATCCTCAACTTGCTTAAGGATGCCAAGCAAGAGTGGCTGATGACCACCGCCCAATCAATCAAGAACCCAATTAATATAAGGGCTGTTTGATTTGCTTTTGACTTGGTTAAAATGTCTGACCACTGACCCTGTCAGACATTTTGGTCGGTCAGCATGTTGATTATCACTATTAGTGTCTTACCCGTCCGACATCACTGACCCATGGACATTTTTTCCCTTACCCGGCCAGTTTTGAAACACACTCTTAGATCAGATAGATAGATCAAGATGAAATATATAGATAGATAGATAGATAGATAGATAGATAGATAGATAGATAGATAGATAGATAGATAGATAGATAGATAGATAGATAGATAGATAGATAGATAGATAGATAGATAGATAGATAGATAGATAGATAGATAGATAGATAGATAGATAGATAGATAGATAGATAGATAGATAGATAGATAGATAGATAGATAGATAGATAGATAGATAGATAGATAGATAGATAGATAGATAGATAGATAGATAGATAGATAGATAGATAGATAGATAGATAGATAGATAGATAGATAGATAGATAGATAGATAGATAGATAGATAGATAGATAGATAGATAGATAGATAGATAGATAGATAGATAGATAGATAGATAGATAGATAGATAGATAGATAGATAGATAGATAGATAGATAGATAGATAGATAGATAGATAGATAGATAGATAGATAGATAGATAGATAGATAGATAGATAGATAGATAGATAGATAGATAGATAGATAGATAGATAGATAGATAGATAGATAGATAGATAGATAGATAGATAGATAGATAGATAGATAGATAGATAGATAGATAGATAGATAGATAGATAGATAGATAGATAGATAGATAGATAGATAGATAGATAGATAGATAGATAGATAGATAGATAGATAGATAGATAGATAGATAGATAGATAGATAGATAGATAGATAGATAGATAGATAGATAGATAGATAGATAGATAGATAGATAGATAGATAGATAGATAGATAGATAGATAGATAGATAGATAGATAGATAGATAGATAGATAGATAGATAGATAGATAGATAGATAGATAGATAGATAGATAGATAGATAGATAGATAGATAGATAGATAGATAGATAGATAGATAGATAGATAGATAGATAGATAGATAGATAGATAGATAGATAGATAGATAGATAGATAGATAGATAGATAGATAGATAGATAGATAGATAGATAGATAGATAGATAGATAGATAGATAGATAGATAGATAGATAGATAGATAGATAGATAGATAGATAGATAGATAGATAGATAGATAGATAGATAGATAGATAGATAGATAGATAGATAGATAGATAGATAGATAGATAGATAGATAGATAGATAGATAGATAGATAGATAGATAGATAGATAGATAGATAGATAGATAGATAGATAGATAGATAGATAGATAGATAGATAGATAGATAGATAGATAGATAGATAGATAGATAGATAGATAGATAGATAGATAGATAGATAGATAGATAGATAGATAGATAGATAGATAGATAGATAGATAGATAGATAGATAGATAGATAGATAGATAGATAGATAGATAGATAGATAGATAGATAGATAGATAGATAGATAGATAGATAGATAGATAGATAGATAGATAGATAGATAGATAGATAGATAGATAGATAGATAGATAGATAGATAGATAGATAGATAGATAGATAGATAGATAGATAGATAGATAGATAGATAGATAGATAGATAGATAGATAGATAGATAGATAGATAGATAGATAGATAGATAGATAGATAGATAGATAGATAGATAGATAGATAGATAGATAGATAGATAGATAGATAGATAGATAGATAGATAGATAGATAGATAGATAGATAGATAGATAGATAGATAGATAGATAGATAGATAGATAGATAGATAGATAGATAGATAGATAGATAGATAGATAGATAGATAGATAGATAGATAGATAGATAGATAGATAGATAGATAGATAGATAGATAGATAGATAGATAGATAGATAGATAGATAGATAGATAGATAGATAGATAGATAGATAGATAGATAGATAGATAGATAGATAGATAGATAGATAGATAGATAGATAGATAGATAGATAGATAGATAGATAGATAGATAGATAGATAGATAGATAGATAGATAGATAGATAGATAGATAGATAGATAGATAGATAGATAGATAGATAGATAGATAGATAGATAGATAGATAGATAGATAGATAGATAGATAGATAGATAGATAGATAGATAGATAGATAGATAGATAGATAGATAGATAGATAGATAGATAGATAGATAGATAGATAGATAGATAGATAGATAGATAGATAGATAGATAGATAGATAGATAGATAGATAGATAGATAGATAGATAGATAGATAGATAGATAGATAGATAGATAGATAGATAGATAGATAGATAGATAGATAGAGATAGATAGATAGATAGATAGATAGATAGATAGATAGATAGATAGATAGATAGATAGATAGATAGATAGATAGATAGATAGATAGATAGATAGATAGATAGATAGATAGATAGATAGATAGATAGATAGATAGATAGATAGATAGATAGATAGATAGATAGATAGATAGATAGATAGATAGATAGATAGATAGATAGATAGATAGATAGATAGATAGATAGATAGATAGATAGATAGATAGATAGATAGATAGATAGATAGATAGATAGATAGATAGATAGATAGATAGATAGATAGATAGATAGATAGATAGATAGATAGATAGATAGATAGATAGATAGATAGATAGATAGATAGATAGATAGATAGATAGATAGATAGATAGATAGATAGATAGATAGATAGATAGATAGATAGATAGATAGATAGATAGATAGATAGATAGATAGATAGATAGATAGATAGATAGATAGATAGATAGATAGATAGATAGATAGATAGATAGATAGATAGATAGATAGATAGATAGATAGATAGATAGATAGATAGATAGATAGATAGATAGATAGATAGATAGATAGATAGATAGATAGATAGATAGATAGATAGATAGATAGATAGATAGATAGATAGATAGATAGATAGATAGATAGATAGATAGATAGATAGATAGATAGATAGATAGATAGATAGATAGATAGATAGATAGATAGATAGATAGATAGATAGATAGATAGATAGATAGATAGATAGATAGATAGATAGATAGATAGATAGATAGATAGATAGATAGATAGATAGATAGATAGATAGATAGATAGATAGATAGATAGATAGATAGATAGATAGATAGATAGATAGATAGATAGATAGATAGATAGATAGATAGATAGATAGATAGATAGATAGATAGATAGATAGATAGATAGATAGATAGATAGATAGATAGATAGATAGATAGATAGATAGATAGATAGATAGATAGATAGATAGATAGATAGATAGATAGATAGATAGATAGATAGATAGATAGATAGATAGATAGATAGATAGATAGATAGATAGATAGATAGATAGATAGATAGATAGATAGATAGATAGATAGATAGATAGATAGATAGATAGATAGATAGATAGATAGATAGATAGATAGATAGATAGATAGATAGATAGATAGATAGATAGATAGATAGATAGATAGATAGATAGATAGATAGATAGATAGATAGATAGATAGATAGATAGATAGATAGATAGATAGATAGATAGATAGATAGATAGATAGATAGATAGATAGATAGATAGATAGATAGATAGATAGATAGATAGATAGATAGATAGATAGATAGATAGATAGATAGATAGATAGATAGATAGATAGATAGATAGATAGATAGATAGATAGATAGATAGATAGATAGATAGATAGATAGATAGATAGATAGATAGATAGATAGATAGATAGATAGATAGATAGATAGATAGATAGATAGATAGATAGATAGATAGATAGATAGATAGATAGATAGATAGATAGATAGATAGATAGATAGATAGATAGATAGATAGATAGATAGATAGATAGATAGATAGATAGATAGATAGATAGATAGATAGATAGATAGATAGATAGATAGATAGATAGATAGATAGATAGATAGATAGATAGATAGATAGATAGATAGATAGATAGATAGATAGATAGATAGATAGATAGATAGATAGATAGATAGATAGATAGATAGATAGATAGATAGATAGATAGATAGATAGATAGATAGATAGATAGATAGATAGATAGATAGATAGATAGATAGATAGATAGATAGATAGATAGATAGATAGATAGATAGATAGATAGATAGATAGATAGATAGATAGATAGATAGATAGATAGATAGATAGATAGATAGATAGATAGATAGATAGATAGATAGATAGATAGATAGATAGATAGATAGATAGATAGATAGATAGATAGATAGATAGATAGATAGATAGATAGATAGATAGATAGATAGATAGATAGATAGATAGATAGATAGATAGATAGATAGATAGATAGATAGATAGATAGATAGATAGATAGATAGATAGATAGATAGATAGATAGATAGATAGATAGATAGATAGATAGATAGATAGATAGATAGATAGATAGATAGATAGATAGATAGATAGATAGATAGATAGATAGATAGATAGATAGATAGATAGATAGATAGATAGATAGATAGATAGATAGATAGATAGATAGATAGATAGATAGATAGATAGATAGATAGATAGATAGATAGATAGATAGATAGATAGATAGATAGATAGATAGATAGATAGATAGATAGATAGATAGATAGATAGATAGATAGATAGATAGATAGATAGATAGATAGATAGATAGATAGATAGATAGATAGATAGATAGATAGATAGATAGATAGATAGATAGATAGATAGATAGATAGATAGATAGATAGATAGATAGATAGATAGATAGATAGATAGATAGATAGATAGATAGATAGATAGATAGATAGATAGATAGATAGATAGATAGATAGATAGATAGATAGATAGATAGATAGATAGATAGATAGATAGATAGATAGATAGATAGATAGATAGATAGATAGATAGATAGATAGATAGATAGATAGATAGATAGATAGATAGATAGATAGATAGATAGATAGATAGATAGATAGATAGATAGATAGATAGATAGATAGATAGATAGATAGATAGATAGATAGATAGATAGATAGATAGATAGATAGATAGATAGATAGATAGATAGATAGATAGATAGATAGATAGATAGATAGATAGATAGATAGATAGATAGATAGATAGATAGATAGATAGATAGATAGATAGATAGATAGATAGATAGATAGATAGATAGATAGATAGATAGATAGATAGATAGATAGATAGATAGATAGATAGATAGATAGATAGATAGATAGATAGATAGATAGATAGATAGATAGATAGATAGATAGATAGATAGATAGATAGATAGATAGATAGATAGATAGATAGATAGATAGATAGATAGATAGATAGATAGATAGATAGATAGATAGATAGATAGATAGATAGATAGATAGATAGATAGATAGATAGATAGATAGATAGATAGATAGATAGATAGATAGATAGATAGATAGATAGATAGATAGATAGATAGATAGATAGATAGATAGATAGATAGATAGATAGATAGATAGATAGATAGATAGATAGATAGATAGATAGATAGATAGATAGATAGATAGATAGATAGATAGATAGATAGATAGATAGATAGATAGATAGATAGATAGATAGATAGATAGATAGATAGATAGATAGATAGATAGATAGATAGATAGATAGATAGATAGATAGATAGATAGATAGATAGATAGATAGATAGATAGATAGATAGATAGATAGATAGATAGATAGATAGATAGATAGATAGATAGATAGATAGATAGATAGATAGATAGATAGATAGATAGATAGATAGATAGATAGATAGATAGATAGATAGATAGATAGATAGATAGATAGATAGATAGATAGATAGATAGATAGATAGATAGATAGATAGATAGATAGATAGATAGATAGATAGATAGATAGATAGATAGATAGATAGATAGATAGATAGATAGATAGATAGATAGATAGATAGATAGATAGATAGATAGATAGATAGATAGATAGATAGATAGATAGATAGATAGATAGATAGATAGATAGATAGATAGATAGATAGATAGATAGATAGATAGATAGATAGATAGATAGATAGATAGATAGATAGATAGATAGATAGATAGATAGATAGATAGATAGATAGATAGATAGATAGATAGATAGATAGATAGATAGATAGATAGATAGATAGATAGATAGATAGATAGATAGATAGATAGATAGATAGATAGATAGATAGATAGATAGATAGATAGATAGATAGATAGATAGATAGATAGATAGATAGATAGATAGATAGATAGATAGATAGATAGATAGATAGATAGATAGATAGATAGATAGATAGATAGATAGATAGATAGATAGATAGATAGATAGATAGATAGATAGATAGATAGATAGATAGATAGATAGATAGATAGATAGATAGATAGATAGATAGATAGATAGATAGATAGATAGATAGATAGATAGATAGATAGATAGATAGATAGATAGATAGATAGATAGATAGATAGATAGATAGATAGATAGATAGATAGATAGATAGATAGATAGATAGATAGATAGATAGATAGATAGATAGATAGATAGATAGATAGATAGATAGATAGATAGATAGATAGATAGATAGATAGATAGATAGATAGATAGATAGATAGATAGATAGATAGATAGATAGATAGATAGATAGATAGATAGATAGATAGATAGATAGATAGATAGATAGATAGATAGATAGATAGATAGATAGATAGATAGATAGATAGATAGATAGATAGATAGATAGATAGATAGATAGATAGATAGATAGATAGATAGATAGATAGATAGATAGATAGATAGATAGATAGATAGATAGATAGATAGATAGATAGATAGATAGATAGATAGATAGATAGATAGATAGATAGATAGATAGATAGATAGATAGATAGATAGATAGATAGATAGATAGATAGATAGATAGATAGATAGATAGATAGATAGATAGATAGATAGATAGATAGATAGATAGATAGATAGATAGATAGATAGATAGATAGATAGATAGATAGATAGATAGATAGATAGATAGATAGATAGATAGATAGATAGATAGATAGATAGATAGATAGATAGATAGATAGATAGATAGATAGATAGATAGATAGATAGATAGATAGATAGATAGATAGATAGATAGATAGATAGATAGATAGATAGATAGATAGATAGATAGATAGATAGATAGATAGATAGATAGATAGATAGATAGATAGATAGATAGATAGATAGATAGATAGATAGATAGATAGATAGATAGATAGATAGATAGATAGATAGATAGATAGATAGATAGATAGATAGATAGATAGATAGATAGATAGATAGATAGATAGATAGATAGATAGATAGATAGATAGATAGATAGATAGATAGATAGATAGATAGATAGATAGATAGATAGATAGATAGATAGATAGATAGATAGATAGATAGATAGATAGATAGATAGATAGATAGATAGATAGATAGATAGATAGATAGATAGATAGATAGATAGATAGATAGATAGATAGATAGATAGATAGATAGATAGATAGATAGATAGATAGATAGATAGATAGATAGATAGATAGATAGATAGATAGATAGATAGATAGATAGATAGATAGATAGATAGATAGATAGATAGATAGATAGATAGATAGATAGATAGATAGATAGATAGATAGATAGATAGATAGATAGATAGATAGATAGATAGATAGATAGATAGATAGATAGATAGATAGATAGATAGATAGATAGATAGATAGATAGATAGATAGATAGATAGATAGATAGATAGATAGATAGATAGATAGATAGATAGATAGATAGATAGATAGATAGATAGATAGATAGATAGATAGATAGATAGATAGATAGATAGATAGATAGATAGATAGATAGATAGATAGATAGATAGATAGATAGATAGATAGATAGATAGATAGATAGATAGATAGATAGATAGATAGATAGATAGATAGATAGATAGATAGATAGATAGATAGATAGATAGATAGATAGATAGATAGATAGATAGATAGATAGATAGATAGATAGATAGATAGATAGATAGATAGATAGATAGATAGATAGATAGATAGATAGATAGATAGATAGATAGATAGATAGATAGATAGATAGATAGATAGATAGATAGATAGATAGATAGATAGATAGATAGATAGATAGATAGATAGATAGATAGATAGATAGATAGATAGATAGATAGATAGATAGATAGATAGATAGATAGATAGATAGATAGATAGATAGATAGATAGATAGATAGATAGATAGATAGATAGATAGATAGATAGATAGATAGATAGATAGATAGATAGATAGATAGATAGATAGATAGATAGATAGATAGATAGATAGATAGATAGATAGATAGATAGATAGATAGATAGATAGATAGATAGATAGATAGATAGATAGATAGATAGATAGATAGATAGATAGATAGATAGATAGATAGATAGATAGATAGATAGATAGATAGATAGATAGATAGATAGATAGATAGATAGATAGATAGATAGATAGATAGATAGATAGATAGATAGATAGATAGATAGATAGATAGATAGATAGATAGATAGATAGATAGATAGATAGATAGATAGATAGATAGATAGATAGATAGATAGATAGATAGATAGATAGATAGATAGATAGATAGATAGATAGATAGATAGATAGATAGATAGATAGATAGATAGATAGATAGATAGATAGATAGATAGATAGATAGATAGATAGATAGATAGATAGATAGATAGATAGATAGATAGATAGATAGATAGATAGATAGATAGATAGATAGATAGATAGATAGATAGATAGATAGATAGATAGATAGATAGATAGATAGATAGATAGATAGATAGATAGATAGATAGATAGATAGATAGATAGATAGATAGATAGATAGATAGATAGATAGATAGATAGATAGATAGATAGATAGATAGATAGATAGATAGATAGATAGATAGATAGATAGATAGATAGATAGATAGATAGATAGATAGATAGATAGATAGATAGATAGATAGATAGATAGATAGATAGATAGATAGATAGATAGATAGATAGATAGATAGATAGATAGATAGATAGATAGATAGATAGATAGATAGATAGATAGATAGATAGATAGATAGATAGATAGATAGATAGATAGATAGATAGATAGATAGATAGATAGATAGATAGATAGATAGATAGATAGATAGATAGATAGATAGATAGATAGATAGATAGATAGATAGATAGATAGATAGATAGATAGATAGATAGATAGATAGATAGATAGATAGATAGATAGATAGATAGATAGATAGATAGATAGATAGATAGATAGATAGATAGATAGATAGATAGATAGATAGATAGATAGATAGATAGATAGATAGATAGATAGATAGATAGATAGATAGATAGATAGATAGATAGATAGATAGATAGATAGATAGATAGATAGATAGATAGATAGATAGATAGATAGATAGATAGATAGATAGATAGATAGATAGATAGATAGATAGATAGATAGATAGATAGATAGATAGATAGATAGATAGATAGATAGATAGATAGATAGATAGATAGATAGATAGATAGATAGATAGATAGATAGATAGATAGATAGATAGATAGATAGATAGATAGATAGATAGATAGATAGATAGATAGATAGATAGATAGATAGATAGATAGATAGATAGATAGATAGATAGATAGATAGATAGATAGATAGATAGATAGATAGATAGATAGATAGATAGATAGATAGATAGATAGATAGATAGATAGATAGATAGATAGATAGATAGATAGATAGATAGATAGATAGATAGATAGATAGATAGATAGATAGATAGATAGATAGATAGATAGATAGATAGATAGATAGATAGATAGATAGATAGATAGATAGATAGATAGATAGATAGATAGATAGATAGATAGATAGATAGATAGATAGATAGATAGATAGATAGATAGATAGATAGATAGATAGATAGATAGATAGATAGATAGATAGATAGATAGATAGATAGATAGATAGATAGATAGATAGATAGATAGATAGATAGATAGATAGATAGATAGATAGATAGATAGATAGATAGATAGATAGATAGATAGATAGATAGATAGATAGATAGATAGATAGATAGATAGATAGATAGATAGATAGATAGATAGATAGATAGATAGATAGATAGATAGATAGATAGATAGATAGATAGATAGATAGATAGATAGATAGATAGATAGATAGATAGATAGATAGATAGATAGATAGATAGATAGATAGATAGATAGATAGATAGATAGATAGATAGATAGATAGATAGATAGATAGATAGATAGATAGATAGATAGATAGATAGATAGATAGATAGATAGATAGATAGATAGATAGATAGATAGATAGATAGATAGATAGATAGATAGATAGATAGATAGATAGATAGATAGATAGATAGATAGATAGATAGATAGATAGATAGATAGATAGATAGATAGATAGATAGATAGATAGATAGATAGATAGATAGATAGATAGATAGATAGATAGATAGATAGATAGATAGATAGATAGATAGATAGATAGATAGATAGATAGATAGATAGATAGATAGATAGATAGATAGATAGATAGATAGATAGATAGATAGATAGATAGATAGATAGATAGATAGATAGATAGATAGATAGATAGATAGATAGATAGATAGATAGATAGATAGATAGATAGATAGATAGATAGATAGATAGATAGATAGATAGATAGATAGATAGATAGATAGATAGATAGATAGATAGATAGATAGATAGATAGATAGATAGATAGATAGATAGATAGATAGATAGATAGATAGATAGATAGATAGATAGATAGATAGATAGATAGATAGATAGATAGATAGATAGATAGATAGATAGATAGATAGATAGATAGATAGATAGATAGATAGATAGATAGATAGATAGATAGATAGATAGATAGATAGATAGATAGATAGATAGATAGATAGATAGATAGATAGATAGATAGATAGATAGATAGATAGATAGATAGATAGATAGATAGATAGATAGATAGATAGATAGATAGATAGATAGATAGATAGATAGATAGATAGATAGATAGATAGATAGATAGATAGATAGATAGATAGATAGATAGATAGATAGATAGATAGATAGATAGATAGATAGATAGATAGATAGATAGATAGATAGATAGATAGATAGATAGATAGATAGATAGATAGATAGATAGATAGATAGATAGATAGATAGATAGATAGATAGATAGATAGATAGATAGATAGATAGATAGATAGATAGATAGATAGATAGATAGATAGATAGATAGATAGATAGATAGATAGATAGATAGATAGATAGATAGATAGATAGATAGATAGATAGATAGATAGATAGATAGATAGATAGATAGATAGATAGATAGATAGATAGATAGATAGATAGATAGATAGATAGATAGATAGATAGATAGATAGATAGATAGATAGATAGATAGATAGATAGATAGATAGATAGATAGATAGATAGATAGATAGATAGATAGATAGATAGATAGATAGATAGATAGATAGATAGATAGATAGATAGATAGATAGATAGATAGATAGATAGATAGATAGATAGATAGATAGATAGATAGATAGATAGATAGATAGATAGATAGATAGATAGATAGATAGATAGATAGATAGATAGATAGATAGATAGATAGATAGATAGATAGATAGATAGATAGATAGATAGATAGATAGATAGATAGATAGATAGATAGATAGATAGATAGATAGATAGATAGATAGATAGATAGATAGATAGATAGATAGATAGATAGATAGATAGATAGATAGATAGATAGATAGATAGATAGATAGATAGATAGATAGATAGATAGATAGATAGATAGATAGATAGATAGATAGATAGATAGATAGATAGATAGATAGATAGATAGATAGATAGATAGATAGATAGATAGATAGATAGATAGATAGATAGATAGATAGATAGATAGATAGATAGATAGATAGATAGATAGATAGATAGATAGATAGATAGATAGATAGATAGATAGATAGATAGATAGATAGATAGATAGATAGATAGATAGATAGATAGATAGATAGATAGATAGATAGATAGATAGATAGATAGATAGATAGATAGATAGATAGATAGATAGATAGATAGATAGATAGATAGATAGATAGATAGATAGATAGATAGATAGATAGATAGATAGATAGATAGATAGATAGATAGATAGATAGATAGATAGATAGATAGATAGATAGATAGATAGATAGATAGATAGATAGATAGATAGATAGATAGATAGATAGATAGATAGATAGATAGATAGATAGATAGATAGATAGATAGATAGATAGATAGATAGATAGATAGATAGATAGATAGATAGATAGATAGATAGATAGATAGATAGATAGATAGATAGATAGATAGATAGATAGATAGATAGATAGATAGATAGATAGATAGATAGATAGATAGATAGATAGATAGATAGATAGATAGATAGATAGATAGATAGATAGATAGATAGATAGATAGATAGATAGATAGATAGATAGATAGATAGATAGATAGATAGATAGATAGATAGATAGATAGATAGATAGATAGATAGATAGATAGATAGATAGATAGATAGATAGATAGATAGATAGATAGATAGAGATAGATAGATAGATAGATAGATAGATAGATAGATAGATAGATAGATAGATAGATAGATAGATAGATAGATAGATAGATAGATAGATAGATAGATAGATAGATAGATAGATAGATAGATAGATAGATAGATAGATAGATAGATAGATAGATAGATAGATAGATAGATAGATAGATAGATAGATAGATAGATAGATAGATAGATAGATAGATAGATAGATAGATAGATAGATAGATAGATAGATAGATAGATAGATAGATAGATAGATAGATAGATAGATAGATAGATAGATAGATAGATAGATAGATAGATAGATAGATAGATAGATAGATAGATAGATAGATAGATAGATAGATAGATAGATAGATAGATAGATAGATAGATAGATAGATAGATAGATAGATAGATAGATAGATAGATAGATAGATAGATAGATAGATAGATAGATAGATAGATAGATAGATAGATAGATAGATAGATAGATAGATAGATAGATAGATAGATAGATAGATAGATAGATAGATAGATAGATAGATAGATAGATAGATAGATAGATAGATAGATAGATAGATAGATAGATAGATAGATAGATAGATAGATAGATAGATAGATAGATAGATAGATAGATAGATAGATAGATAGATAGATAGATAGATAGATAGATAGATAGATAGATAGATAGATAGATAGATAGATAGATAGATAGATAGATAGATAGATAGATAGATAGATAGATAGATAGATAGATAGATAGATAGATAGATAGATAGATAGATAGATAGATAGATAGATAGATAGATAGATAGATAGATAGATAGATAGATAGATAGATAGATAGATAGATAGATAGATAGATAGATAGATAGATAGATAGATAGATAGATAGATAGATAGATAGATAGATAGATAGATAGATAGATAGATAGATAGATAGATAGATAGATAGATAGATAGATAGATAGATAGATAGATAGATAGATAGATAGATAGATAGATAGATAGATAGATAGATAGATAGATAGATAGATAGATAGATAGATAGATAGATAGATAGATAGATAGATAGATAGATAGATAGATAGATAGATAGATAGATAGATAGATAGATAGATAGATAGATAGATAGATAGATAGATAGATAGATAGATAGATAGATAGATAGATAGATAGATAGATAGATAGATAGATAGATAGATAGATAGATAGATAGATAGATAGATAGATAGATAGATAGATAGATAGATAGATAGATAGATAGATAGATAGATAGATAGATAGATAGATAGATAGATAGATAGATAGATAGATAGATAGATAGATAGATAGATAGATAGATAGATAGATAGATAGATAGATAGATAGATAGATAGATAGATAGATAGATAGATAGATAGATAGATAGATAGATAGATAGATAGATAGATAGATAGATAGATAGATAGATAGATAGATAGATAGATAGATAGATAGATAGATAGATAGATAGATAGATAGATAGATAGATAGATAGATAGATAGATAGATAGATAGATAGATAGATAGATAGATAGATAGATAGATAGATAGATAGATAGATAGATAGATAGATAGATAGATAGATAGATAGATAGATAGATAGATAGATAGATAGATAGATAGATAGATAGATAGATAGATAGATAGATAGATAGATAGATAGATAGATAGATAGATAGATAGATAGATAGATAGATAGATAGATAGATAGATAGATAGATAGATAGATAGATAGATAGATAGATAGATAGATAGATAGATAGATAGATAGATAGATAGATAGATAGATAGATAGATAGATAGATAGATAGATAGATAGATAGATAGATAGATAGATAGATAGATAGATAGATAGATAGATAGATAGATAGATAGATAGATAGATAGATAGATAGATAGATAGATAGATAGATAGATAGATAGATAGATAGATAGATAGATAGATAGATAGATAGATAGATAGATAGATAGATAGATAGATAGATAGATAGATAGATAGATAGATAGATAGATAGATAGATAGATAGATAGATAGATAGATAGATAGATAGATAGATAGATAGATAGATAGATAGATAGATAGATAGATAGATAGATAGATAGATAGATAGATAGATAGATAGATAGATAGATAGATAGATAGATAGATAGATAGATAGATAGATAGATAGATAGATAGATAGATAGATAGATAGATAGATAGATAGATAGATAGATAGATAGATAGATAGATAGATAGATAGATAGATAGATAGATAGATAGATAGATAGATAGATAGATAGATAGATAGATAGATAGATAGATAGATAGATAGATAGATAGATAGATAGATAGATAGATAGATAGATAGATAGATAGATAGATAGATAGATAGATAGATAGATAGATAGATAGATAGATAGATAGATAGATAGATAGATAGATAGATAGATAGATAGATAGATAGATAGATAGATAGATAGATAGATAGATAGATAGATAGATAGATAGATAGATAGATAGATAGATAGATAGATAGATAGATAGATAGATAGATAGATAGATAGATAGATAGATAGATAGATAGATAGATAGATAGATAGATAGATAGATAGATAGATAGATAGATAGATAGATAGATAGATAGATAGATAGATAGATAGATAGATAGATAGATAGATAGATAGATAGATAGATAGATAGATAGATAGATAGATAGATAGATAGATAGATAGATAGATAGATAGATAGATAGATAGATAGATAGATAGATAGATAGATAGATAGATAGATAGATAGATAGATAGATAGATAGATAGATAGATAGATAGATAGATAGATAGATAGATAGATAGATAGATAGATAGATAGATAGATAGATAGATAGATAGATAGATAGATAGATAGATAGATAGATAGATAGATAGATAGATAGATAGATAGATAGATAGATAGATAGATAGATAGATAGATAGATAGATAGATAGATAGATAGATAGATAGATAGATAGATAGATAGATAGATAGATAGATAGATAGATAGATAGATAGATAGATAGATAGATAGATAGATAGATAGATAGATAGATAGATAGATAGATAGATAGATAGATAGATAGATAGATAGATAGATAGATAGATAGATAGATAGATAGATAGATAGATAGATAGATAGATAGATAGATAGATAGATAGATAGATAGATAGATAGATAGATAGATAGATAGATAGATAGATAGATAGATAGATAGATAGATAGATAGATAGATAGATAGATAGATAGATAGATAGATAGATAGATAGATAGATAGATAGATAGATAGATAGATAGATAGATAGATAGATAGATAGATAGATAGATAGATAGATAGATAGATAGATAGATAGATAGATAGATAGATAGATAGATAGATAGATAGATAGATAGATAGATAGATAGATAGATAGATAGATAGATAGATAGATAGATAGATAGATAGATAGATAGATAGATAGATAGATAGATAGATAGATAGATAGATAGATAGATAGATAGATAGATAGATAGATAGATAGATAGATAGATAGATAGATAGATAGATAGATAGATAGATAGATAGATAGATAGATAGATAGATAGATAGATAGATAGATAGATAGATAGATAGATAGATAGATAGATAGATAGATAGATAGATAGATAGATAGATAGATAGATAGATAGATAGATAGATAGATAGATAGATAGATAGATAGATAGATAGATAGATAGATAGATAGATAGATAGATAGATAGATAGATAGATAGATAGATAGATAGATAGATAGATAGATAGATAGATAGATAGATAGATAGATAGATAGATAGATAGATAGATAGATAGATAGATAGATAGATAGATAGATAGATAGATAGATAGATAGATAGATAGATAGATAGATAGATAGATAGATAGATAGATAGATAGATAGATAGATAGATAGATAGATAGATAGATAGATAGATAGATAGATAGATAGATAGATAGATAGATAGATAGATAGATAGATAGATAGATAGATAGATAGATAGATAGATAGATAGATAGATAGATAGATAGATAGATAGATAGATAGATAGATAGATAGATAGATAGATAGATAGATAGATAGATAGATAGATAGATAGATAGATAGATAGATAGATAGATAGATAGATAGATAGATAGATAGATAGATAGATAGATAGATAGATAGATAGATAGATAGATAGATAGATAGATAGATAGATAGATAGATAGATAGATAGATAGATAGATAGATAGATAGATAGATAGATAGATAGATAGATAGATAGATAGATAGATAGATAGATAGATAGATAGATAGATAGATAGATAGATAGATAGATAGATAGATAGATAGATAGATAGATAGATAGATAGATAGATAGATAGATAGATAGATAGATAGATAGATAGATAGATAGATAGATAGATAGATAGATAGATAGATAGATAGATAGATAGATAGATAGATAGATAGATAGATAGATAGATAGATAGATAGATAGATAGATAGATAGATAGATAGATAGATAGATAGATAGATAGATAGATAGATAGATAGATAGATAGATAGATAGATAGATAGATAGATAGATAGATAGATAGATAGATAGATAGATAGATAGATAGATAGATAGATAGATAGATAGATAGATAGATAGATAGATAGATAGATAGATAGATAGATAGATAGATAGATAGATAGATAGATAGATAGATAGATAGATAGATAGATAGATAGATAGATAGATAGATAGATAGATAGATAGATAGATAGATAGATAGATAGATAGATAGATAGATAGATAGATAGATAGATAGATAGATAGATAGATAGATAGATAGATAGATAGATAGATAGATAGATAGATAGATAGATAGATAGATAGATAGATAGATAGATAGATAGATAGATAGATAGATAGATAGATAGATAGATAGATAGATAGATAGATAGATAGATAGATAGATAGATAGATAGATAGATAGATAGATAGATAGATAGATAGATAGATAGATAGATAGATAGATAGATAGATAGATAGATAGATAGATAGATAGATAGATAGATAGATAGATAGATAGATAGATAGATAGATAGATAGATAGATAGATAGATAGATAGATAGATAGATAGATAGATAGATAGATAGATAGATAGATAGATAGATAGATAGATAGATAGATAGATAGATAGATAGATAGATAGATAGATAGATAGATAGATAGATAGATAGATAGATAGATAGATAGATAGATAGATAGATAGATAGATAGATAGATAGATAGATAGATAGATAGATAGATAGATAGATAGATAGATAGATAGATAGATAGATAGATAGATAGATAGATAGATAGATAGATAGATAGATAGATAGATAGATAGATAGATAGATAGATAGATAGATAGATAGATAGATAGATAGATAGATAGATAGATAGATAGATAGATAGATAGATAGATAGATAGATAGATAGATAGATAGATAGATAGATAGATAGATAGATAGATAGATAGATAGATAGATAGATAGATAGATAGATAGATAGATAGATAGATAGATAGATAGATAGATAGATAGATAGATAGATAGATAGATAGATAGATAGATAGATAGATAGATAGATAGATAGATAGATAGATAGATAGATAGATAGATAGATAGATAGATAGATAGATAGATAGATAGATAGATAGATAGATAGATAGATAGATAGATAGATAGATAGATAGATAGATAGATAGATAGATAGATAGATAGATAGATAGATAGATAGATAGATAGATAGATAGATAGATAGATAGATAGATAGATAGATAGATAGATAGATAGATAGATAGATAGATAGATAGATAGATAGATAGATAGATAGATAGATAGATAGATAGATAGATAGATAGATAGATAGATAGATAGATAGATAGATAGATAGATAGATAGATAGATAGATAGATAGATAGATAGATAGATAGATAGATAGATAGATAGATAGATAGATAGATAGATAGATAGATAGATAGATAGATAGATAGATAGATAGATAGATAGATAGATAGATAGATAGATAGATAGATAGATAGATAGATAGATAGATAGATAGATAGATAGATAGATAGATAGATAGATAGATAGATAGATAGATAGATAGATAGATAGATAGATAGATAGATAGATAGATAGATAGATAGATAGATAGATAGATAGATAGATAGATAGATAGATAGATAGATAGATAGATAGATAGATAGATAGATAGATAGATAGATAGATAGATAGATAGATAGATAGATAGATAGATAGATAGATAGATAGATAGATAGATAGATAGATAGATAGATAGATAGATAGATAGATAGATAGATAGATAGATAGATAGATAGATAGATAGATAGATAGATAGATAGATAGATAGATAGATAGATAGATAGATAGATAGATAGATAGATAGATAGATAGATAGATAGATAGATAGATAGATAGATAGATAGATAGATAGATAGATAGATAGATAGATAGATAGATAGATAGATAGATAGATAGATAGATAGATAGATAGATAGATAGATAGATAGATAGATAGATAGATAGATAGATAGATAGATAGATAGATAGATAGATAGATAGATAGATAGATAGATAGATAGATAGATAGATAGATAGATAGATAGATAGATAGATAGATAGATAGATAGATAGATAGATAGATAGATAGATAGATAGATAGATAGATAGATAGATAGATAGATAGATAGATAGATAGATAGATAGATAGATAGATAGATAGATAGATAGATAGATAGATAGATAGATAGATAGATAGATAGATAGATAGATAGATAGATAGATAGATAGATAGATAGATAGATAGATAGATAGATAGATAGATAGATAGATAGATAGATAGATAGATAGATAGATAGATAGATAGATAGATAGATAGATAGATAGATAGATAGATAGATAGATAGATAGATAGATAGATAGATAGATAGATAGATAGATAGATAGATAGATAGATAGATAGATAGATAGATAGATAGATAGATAGATAGATAGATAGATAGATAGATAGATAGATAGATAGATAGATAGATAGATAGATAGATAGATAGATAGATAGATAGATAGATAGATAGATAGATAGATAGATAGATAGATAGATAGATAGATAGATAGATAGATAGATAGATAGATAGATAGATAGATAGATAGATAGATAGATAGATAGATAGATAGATAGATAGATAGATAGATAGATAGATAGATAGATAGATAGATAGATAGATAGATAGATAGATAGATAGATAGATAGATAGATAGATAGATAGATAGATAGATAGATAGATAGATAGATAGATAGATAGATAGATAGATAGATAGATAGATAGATAGATAGATAGATAGATAGATAGATAGATAGATAGATAGATAGATAGATAGATAGATAGATAGATAGATAGATAGATAGATAGATAGATAGATAGATAGATAGATAGATAGATAGATAGATAGATAGATAGATAGATAGATAGATAGATAGATAGATAGATAGATAGATAGATAGATAGATAGATAGATAGATAGATAGATAGATAGATAGATAGATAGATAGATAGATAGATAGATAGATAGATAGATAGATAGATAGATAGATAGATAGATAGATAGATAGATAGATAGATAGATAGATAGATAGATAGATAGATAGATAGATAGATAGATAGATAGATAGATAGATAGATAGATAGATAGATAGATAGATAGATAGATAGATAGATAGATAGATAGATAGATAGATAGATAGATAGATAGATAGATAGATAGATAGATAGATAGATAGATAGATAGATAGATAGATAGATAGATAGATAGATAGATAGATAGATAGATAGATAGATAGATAGATAGATAGATAGATAGATAGATAGATAGATAGATAGATAGATAGATAGATAGATAGATAGATAGATAGATAGATAGATAGATAGATAGATAGATAGATAGATAGATAGATAGATAGATAGATAGATAGATAGATAGATAGATAGATAGATAGATAGATAGATAGATAGATAGATAGATAGATAGATAGATAGATAGATAGATAGATAGATAGATAGATAGATAGATAGATAGATAGATAGATAGATAGATAGATAGATAGATAGATAGATAGATAGATAGATAGATAGATAGATAGATAGATAGATAGATAGATAGATAGATAGATAGATAGATAGATAGATAGATAGATAGATAGATAGATAGATAGATAGATAGATAGATAGATAGATAGATAGATAGATAGATAGATAGATAGATAGATAGATAGATAGATAGATAGATAGATAGATAGATAGATAGATAGATAGATAGATAGATAGATAGATAGATAGATAGATAGATAGATAGATAGATAGATAGATAGATAGATAGATAGATAGATAGATAGATAGATAGATAGATAGATAGATAGATAGATAGATAGATAGATAGATAGATAGATAGATAGATAGATAGATAGATAGATAGATAGATAGATAGATAGATAGATAGATAGATAGATAGATAGATAGATAGATAGATAGATAGATAGATAGATAGATAGATAGATAGATAGATAGATAGATAGATAGATAGATAGATAGATAGATAGATAGATAGATAGATAGATAGATAGATAGATAGATAGATAGATAGATAGATAGATAGATAGATAGATAGATAGATAGATAGATAGATAGATAGATAGATAGATAGATAGATAGATAGATAGATAGATAGATAGATAGATAGATAGATAGATAGATAGATAGATAGATAGATAGATAGATAGATAGATAGATAGATAGATAGATAGATAGATAGATAGATAGATAGATAGATAGATAGATAGATAGATAGATAGATAGATAGATAGATAGATAGATAGATAGATAGATAGATAGATAGATAGATAGATAGATAGATAGATAGATAGATAGATAGATAGATAGATAGATAGATAGATAGATAGATAGATAGATAGATAGATAGATAGATAGATAGATAGATAGATAGATAGATAGATAGATAGATAGATAGATAGATAGATAGATAGATAGATAGATAGATAGATAGATAGATAGATAGATAGATAGATAGATAGATAGATAGATAGATAGATAGATAGATAGATAGATAGATAGATAGATAGATAGATAGATAGATAGATAGATAGATAGATAGATAGATAGATAGATAGATAGATAGATAGATAGATAGATAGATAGATAGATAGATAGATAGATAGATAGATAGATAGATAGATAGATAGATAGATAGATAGATAGATAGATAGATAGATAGATAGATAGATAGATAGATAGATAGATAGATAGATAGATAGATAGATAGATAGATAGATAGATAGATAGATAGATAGATAGATAGATAGATAGATAGATAGATAGATAGATAGATAGATAGATAGATAGATAGATAGATAGATAGATAGATAGATAGATAGATAGATAGATAGATAGATAGATAGATAGATAGATAGATAGATAGATAGATAGATAGATAGATAGATAGATAGATAGATAGATAGATAGATAGATAGATAGATAGATAGATAGATAGATAGATAGATAGATAGATAGATAGATAGATAGATAGATAGATAGATAGATAGATAGATAGATAGATAGATAGATAGATAGATAGATAGATAGATAGATAGATAGATAGATAGATAGATAGATAGATAGATAGATAGATAGATAGATAGATAGATAGATAGATAGATAGATAGATAGATAGATAGATAGATAGATAGATAGATAGATAGATAGATAGATAGATAGATAGATAGATAGATAGATAGATAGATAGATAGATAGATAGATAGATAGATAGATAGATAGATAGATAGATAGATAGATAGATAGATAGATAGATAGATAGATAGATAGATAGATAGATAGATAGATAGATAGATAGATAGATAGATAGATAGATAGATAGATAGATAGATAGATAGATAGATAGATAGATAGATAGATAGATAGATAGATAGATAGATAGATAGATAGATAGATAGATAGATAGATAGATAGATAGATAGATAGATAGATAGATAGATAGATAGATAGATAGATAGATAGATAGATAGATAGATAGATAGATAGATAGATAGATAGATAGATAGATAGATAGATAGATAGATAGATAGATAGATAGATAGATAGATAGATAGATAGATAGATAGATAGATAGATAGATAGATAGATAGATAGATAGATAGATAGATAGATAGATAGATAGATAGATAGATAGATAGATAGATAGATAGATAGATAGATAGATAGATAGATAGATAGATAGATAGATAGATAGATAGATAGATAGATAGATAGATAGATAGATAGATAGATAGATAGATAGATAGATAGATAGATAGATAGATAGATAGATAGATAGATAGATAGATAGATAGATAGATAGATAGATAGATAGATAGATAGATAGATAGATAGATAGATAGATAGATAGATAGATAGATAGATAGATAGATAGATAGATAGATAGATAGATAGATAGATAGATAGATAGATAGATAGATAGATAGATAGATAGATAGATAGATAGATAGATAGATAGATAGATAGATAGATAGATAGATAGATAGATAGATAGATAGATAGATAGATAGATAGATAGATAGATAGATAGATAGATAGATAGATAGATAGATAGATAGATAGATAGATAGATAGATAGATAGATAGATAGATAGATAGATAGATAGATAGATAGATAGATAGATAGATAGATAGATAGATAGATAGATAGATAGATAGATAGATAGATAGATAGATAGATAGATAGATAGATAGATAGATAGATAGATAGATAGATAGATAGATAGATAGATAGATAGATAGATAGATAGATAGATAGATAGATAGATAGATAGATAGATAGATAGATAGATAGATAGATAGATAGATAGATAGATAGATAGATAGATAGATAGATAGATAGATAGATAGATAGATAGATAGATAGATAGATAGATAGATAGATAGATAGATAGATAGATAGATAGATAGATAGATAGATAGATAGATAGATAGATAGATAGATAGATAGATAGATAGATAGATAGATAGATAGATAGATAGATAGATAGATAGATAGATAGATAGATAGATAGATAGATAGATAGATAGATAGATAGATAGATAGATAGATAGATAGATAGATAGATAGATAGATAGATAGATAGATAGATAGATAGATAGATAGATAGATAGATAGATAGATAGATAGATAGATAGATAGATAGATAGATAGATAGATAGATAGATAGATAGATAGATAGATAGATAGATAGATAGATAGATAGATAGATAGATAGATAGATAGATAGATAGATAGATAGATAGATAGATAGATAGATAGATAGATAGATAGATAGATAGATAGATAGATAGATAGATAGATAGATAGATAGATAGATAGATAGATAGATAGATAGATAGATAGATAGATAGATAGATAGATAGATAGATAGATAGATAGATAGATAGATAGATAGATAGATAGATAGATAGATAGATAGATAGATAGATAGATAGATAGATAGATAGATAGATAGATAGATAGATAGATAGATAGATAGATAGATAGATAGATAGATAGATAGATAGATAGATAGATAGATAGATAGATAGATAGATAGATAGATAGATAGATAGATAGATAGATAGATAGATAGATAGATAGATAGATAGATAGATAGATAGATAGATAGATAGATAGATAGATAGATAGATAGATAGATAGATAGATAGATAGATAGATAGATAGATAGATAGATAGATAGATAGATAGATAGATAGATAGATAGATAGATAGATAGATAGATAGATAGATAGATAGATAGATAGATAGATAGATAGATAGATAGATAGATAGATAGATAGATAGATAGATAGATAGATAGATAGATAGATAGATAGATAGATAGATAGATAGATAGATAGATAGATAGATAGATAGATAGATAGATAGATAGATAGATAGATAGATAGATAGATAGATAGATAGATAGATAGATAGATAGATAGATAGATAGATAGATAGATAGATAGATAGATAGATAGATAGATAGATAGATAGATAGATAGATAGATAGATAGATAGATAGATAGATAGATAGATAGATAGATAGATAGATAGATAGATAGATAGATAGATAGATAGATAGATAGATAGATAGATAGATAGATAGATAGATAGATAGATAGATAGATAGATAGATAGATAGATAGATAGATAGATAGATAGATAGATAGATAGATAGATAGATAGATAGATAGATAGATAGATAGATAGATAGATAGATAGATAGATAGATAGATAGATAGATAGATAGATAGATAGATAGATAGATAGATAGATAGATAGATAGATAGATAGATAGATAGATAGATAGATAGATAGATAGATAGATAGATAGATAGATAGATAGATAGATAGATAGATAGATAGATAGATAGATAGATAGATAGATAGATAGATAGATAGATAGATAGATAGATAGATAGATAGATAGATAGATAGATAGATAGATAGATAGATAGATAGATAGATAGATAGATAGATAGATAGATAGATAGATAGATAGATAGATAGATAGATAGATAGATAGATAGATAGATAGATAGATAGATAGATAGATAGATAGATAGATAGATAGATAGATAGATAGATAGATAGATAGATAGATAGATAGATAGATAGATAGATAGATAGATAGATAGATAGATAGATAGATAGATAGATAGATAGATAGATAGATAGATAGATAGATAGATAGATAGATAGATAGATAGATAGATAGATAGATAGATAGATAGATAGATAGATAGATAGATAGATAGATAGATAGATAGATAGATAGATAGATAGATAGATAGATAGATAGATAGATAGATAGATAGATAGATAGATAGATAGATAGATAGATAGATAGATAGATAGATAGATAGATAGATAGATAGATAGATAGATAGATAGATAGATAGATAGATAGATAGATAGATAGATAGATAGATAGATAGATAGATAGATAGATAGATAGATAGATAGATAGATAGATAGATAGATAGATAGATAGATAGATAGATAGATAGATAGATAGATAGATAGATAGATAGATAGATAGATAGATAGATAGATAGATAGATAGATAGATAGATAGATAGATAGATAGATAGATAGATAGATAGATAGATAGATAGATAGATAGATAGATAGATAGATAGATAGATAGATAGATAGATAGATAGATAGATAGATAGATAGATAGATAGATAGATAGATAGATAGATAGATAGATAGATAGATAGATAGATAGATAGATAGATAGATAGATAGATAGATAGATAGATAGATAGATAGATAGATAGATAGATAGATAGATAGATAGATAGATAGATAGATAGATAGATAGATAGATAGATAGATAGATAGATAGATAGATAGATAGATAGATAGATAGATAGATAGATAGATAGATAGATAGATAGATAGATAGATAGATAGATAGATAGATAGATAGATAGATAGATAGATAGATAGATAGATAGATAGATAGATAGATAGATAGATAGATAGATAGATAGATAGATAGATAGATAGATAGATAGATAGATAGATAGATAGATAGATAGATAGATAGATAGATAGATAGATAGATAGATAGATAGATAGATAGATAGATAGATAGATAGATAGATAGATAGATAGATAGATAGATAGATAGATAGATAGATAGATAGATAGATAGATAGATAGATAGATAGATAGATAGATAGATAGATAGATAGATAGATAGATAGATAGATAGATAGATAGATAGATAGATAGATAGATAGATAGATAGATAGATAGATAGATAGATAGATAGATAGATAGATAGATAGATAGATAGATAGATAGATAGATAGATAGATAGATAGATAGATAGATAGATAGATAGATAGATAGATAGATAGATAGATAGATAGATAGATAGATAGATAGATAGATAGATAGATAGATAGATAGATAGATAGATAGATAGATAGATAGATAGATAGATAGATAGATAGATAGATAGATAGATAGATAGATAGATAGATAGATAGATAGATAGATAGATAGATAGATAGATAGATAGATAGATAGATAGATAGATAGATAGATAGATAGATAGATAGATAGATAGATAGATAGATAGATAGATAGATAGATAGATAGATAGATAGATAGATAGATAGATAGATAGATAGATAGATAGATAGATAGATAGATAGATAGATAGATAGATAGATAGATAGATAGATAGATAGATAGATAGATAGATAGATAGATAGATAGATAGATAGATAGATAGATAGATAGATAGATAGATAGATAGATAGATAGATAGATAGATAGATAGATAGATAGATAGATAGATAGATAGATAGATAGATAGATAGATAGATAGATAGATAGATAGATAGATAGATAGATAGATAGATAGATAGATAGATAGATAGATAGATAGATAGATAGATAGATAGATAGATAGATAGATAGATAGATAGATAGATAGATAGATAGATAGATAGATAGATAGATAGATAGATAGATAGATAGATAGATAGATAGATAGATAGATAGATAGATAGATAGATAGATAGATAGATAGATAGATAGATAGATAGATAGATAGATAGATAGATAGATAGATAGATAGATAGATAGATAGATAGATAGATAGATAGATAGATAGATAGATAGATAGATAGATAGATAGATAGATAGATAGATAGATAGATAGATAGATAGATAGATAGATAGATAGATAGATAGATAGATAGATAGATAGATAGATAGATAGATAGATAGATAGATAGATAGATAGATAGATAGATAGATAGATAGATAGATAGATAGATAGATAGATAGATAGATAGATAGATAGATAGATAGATAGATAGATAGATAGATAGATAGATAGATAGATAGATAGATAGATAGATAGATAGATAGATAGATAGATAGATAGATAGATAGATAGATAGATAGATAGATAGATAGATAGATAGATAGATAGATAGATAGATAGATAGATAGATAGATAGATAGATAGATAGATAGATAGATAGATAGATAGATAGATAGATAGATAGATAGATAGATAGATAGATAGATAGATAGATAGATAGATAGATAGATAGATAGATAGATAGATAGATAGATAGATAGATAGATAGATAGATAGATAGATAGATAGATAGATAGATAGATAGATAGATAGATAGATAGATAGATAGATAGATAGATAGATAGATAGATAGATAGATAGATAGATAGATAGATAGATAGATAGATAGATAGATAGATAGATAGATAGATAGATAGATAGATAGATAGATAGATAGATAGATAGATAGATAGATAGATAGATAGATAGATAGATAGATAGATAGATAGATAGATAGATAGATAGATAGATAGATAGATAGATAGATAGATAGATAGATAGATAGATAGATAGATAGATAGATAGATAGATAGATAGATAGATAGATAGATAGATAGATAGATAGATAGATAGATAGATAGATAGATAGATAGATAGATAGATAGATAGATAGATAGATAGATAGATAGATAGATAGATAGATAGATAGATAGATAGATAGATAGATAGATAGATAGATAGATAGATAGATAGATAGATAGATAGATAGATAGATAGATAGATAGATAGATAGATAGATAGATAGATAGATAGATAGATAGATAGATAGATAGATAGATAGATAGATAGATAGATAGATAGATAGATAGATAGATAGATAGATAGATAGATAGATAGATAGATAGATAGATAGATAGATAGATAGATAGATAGATAGATAGATAGATAGATAGATAGATAGATAGATAGATAGATAGATAGATAGATAGATAGATAGATAGATAGATAGATAGATAGATAGATAGATAGATAGATAGATAGATAGATAGATAGATAGATAGATAGATAGATAGATAGATAGATAGATAGATAGATAGATAGATAGATAGATAGATAGATAGATAGATAGATAGATAGATAGATAGATAGATAGATAGATAGATAGATAGATAGATAGATAGATAGATAGATAGATAGATAGATAGATAGATAGATAGATAGATAGATAGATAGATAGATAGATAGATAGATAGATAGATAGATAGATAGATAGATAGATAGATAGATAGATAGATAGATAGATAGATAGATAGATAGATAGATAGATAGATAGATAGATAGATAGATAGATAGATAGATAGATAGATAGATAGATAGATAGATAGATAGATAGATAGATAGATAGATAGATAGATAGATAGATAGATAGATAGATAGATAGATAGATAGATAGATAGATAGATAGATAGATAGATAGATAGATAGATAGATAGATAGATAGATAGATAGATAGATAGATAGATAGATAGATAGATAGATAGATAGATAGATAGATAGATAGATAGATAGATAGATAGATAGATAGATAGATAGATAGATAGATAGATAGATAGATAGATAGATAGATAGATAGATAGATAGATAGATAGATAGATAGATAGATAGATAGATAGATAGATAGATAGATAGATAGATAGATAGATAGATAGATAGATAGATAGATAGATAGATAGATAGATAGATAGATAGATAGATAGATAGATAGATAGATAGATAGATAGATAGATAGATAGATAGATAGATAGATAGATAGATAGATAGATAGATAGATAGATAGATAGATAGATAGATAGATAGATAGATAGATAGATAGATAGATAGATAGATAGATAGATAGATAGATAGATAGATAGATAGATAGATAGATAGATAGATAGATAGATAGATAGATAGATAGATAGATAGATAGATAGATAGATAGATAGATAGATAGATAGATAGATAGATAGATAGATAGATAGATAGATAGATAGATAGATAGATAGATAGATAGATAGATAGATAGATAGATAGATAGATAGATAGATAGATAGATAGATAGATAGATAGATAGATAGATAGATAGATAGATAGATAGATAGATAGATAGATAGATAGATAGATAGATAGATAGATAGATAGATAGATAGATAGATAGATAGATAGATAGATAGATAGATAGATAGATAGATAGATAGATAGATAGATAGATAGATAGATAGATAGATAGATAGATAGATAGATAGATAGATAGATAGATAGATAGATAGATAGATAGATAGATAGATAGATAGATAGATAGATAGATAGATAGATAGATAGATAGATAGATAGATAGATAGATAGATAGATAGATAGATAGATAGATAGATAGATAGATAGATAGATAGATAGATAGATAGATAGATAGATAGATAGATAGATAGATAGATAGATAGATAGATAGATAGATAGATAGATAGATAGATAGATAGATAGATAGATAGATAGATAGATAGATAGATAGATAGATAGATAGATAGATAGATAGATAGATAGATAGATAGATAGATAGATAGATAGATAGATAGATAGATAGATAGATAGATAGATAGATAGATAGATAGATAGATAGATAGATAGATAGATAGATAGATAGATAGATAGATAGATAGATAGATAGATAGATAGATAGATAGATAGATAGATAGATAGATAGATAGATAGATAGATAGATAGATAGATAGATAGATAGATAGATAGATAGATAGATAGATAGATAGATAGATAGATAGATAGATAGATAGATAGATAGATAGATAGATAGATAGATAGATAGATAGATAGATAGATAGATAGATAGATAGATAGATAGATAGATAGATAGATAGATAGATAGATAGATAGATAGATAGATAGATAGATAGATAGATAGATAGATAGATAGATAGATAGATAGATAGATAGATAGATAGATAGATAGATAGATAGATAGATAGATAGATAGATAGATAGATAGATAGATAGATAGATAGATAGATAGATAGATAGATAGATAGATAGATAGATAGATAGATAGATAGATAGATAGATAGATAGATAGATAGATAGATAGATAGATAGATAGATAGATAGATAGATAGATAGATAGATAGATAGATAGATAGATAGATAGATAGATAGATAGATAGATAGATAGATAGATAGATAGATAGATAGATAGATAGATAGATAGATAGATAGATAGATAGATAGATAGATAGATAGATAGATAGATAGATAGATAGATAGATAGATAGATAGATAGATAGATAGATAGATAGATAGATAGATAGATAGATAGATAGATAGATAGATAGATAGATAGATAGATAGATAGATAGATAGATAGATAGATAGATAGATAGATAGATAGATAGATAGATAGATAGATAGATAGATAGATAGATAGATAGATAGATAGATAGATAGATAGATAGATAGATAGATAGATAGATAGATAGATAGATAGATAGATAGATAGATAGATAGATAGATAGATAGATAGATAGATAGATAGATAGATAGATAGATAGATAGATAGATAGATAGATAGATAGATAGATAGATAGATAGATAGATAGATAGATAGATAGATAGATAGATAGATAGATAGATAGATAGATAGATAGATAGATAGATAGATAGATAGATAGATAGATAGATAGATAGATAGATAGATAGATAGATAGATAGATAGATAGATAGATAGATAGATAGATAGATAGATAGATAGATAGATAGATAGATAGATAGATAGATAGATAGATAGATAGATAGATAGATAGATAGATAGATAGATAGATAGATAGATAGATAGATAGATAGATAGATAGATAGATAGATAGATAGATAGATAGATAGATAGATAGATAGATAGATAGATAGATAGATAGATAGATAGATAGATAGATAGATAGATAGATAGATAGATAGATAGATAGATAGATAGATAGATAGATAGATAGATAGATAGATAGATAGATAGATAGATAGATAGATAGATAGATAGATAGATAGATAGATAGATAGATAGATAGATAGATAGATAGATAGATAGATAGATAGATAGATAGATAGATAGATAGATAGATAGATAGATAGATAGATAGATAGATAGATAGATAGATAGATAGATAGATAGATAGATAGATAGATAGATAGATAGATAGATAGATAGATAGATAGATAGATAGATAGATAGATAGATAGATAGATAGATAGATAGATAGATAGATAGATAGATAGATAGATAGATAGATAGATAGATAGATAGATAGATAGATAGATAGATAGATAGATAGATAGATAGATAGATAGATAGATAGATAGATAGATAGATAGATAGATAGATAGATAGATAGATAGATAGATAGATAGATAGATAGATAGATAGATAGATAGATAGATAGATAGATAGATAGATAGATAGATAGATAGATAGATAGATAGATAGATAGATAGATAGATAGATAGATAGATAGATAGATAGATAGATAGATAGATAGATAGATAGATAGATAGATAGATAGATAGATAGATAGATAGATAGATAGATAGATAGATAGATAGATAGATAGATAGATAGATAGATAGATAGATAGATAGATAGATAGATAGATAGATAGATAGATAGATAGATAGATAGATAGATAGATAGATAGATAGATAGATAGATAGATAGATAGATAGATAGATAGATAGATAGATAGATAGATAGATAGATAGATAGATAGATAGATAGATAGATAGATAGATAGATAGATAGATAGATAGATAGATAGATAGATAGATAGATAGATAGATAGATAGATAGATAGATAGATAGATAGATAGATAGATAGATAGATAGATAGATAGATAGATAGATAGATAGATAGATAGATAGATAGATAGATAGATAGATAGATAGATAGATAGATAGATAGATAGATAGATAGATAGATAGATAGATAGATAGATAGATAGATAGATAGATAGATAGATAGATAGATAGATAGATAGATAGATAGATAGATAGATAGATAGATAGATAGATAGATAGATAGATAGATAGATAGATAGATAGATAGATAGATAGATAGATAGATAGATAGATAGATAGATAGATAGATAGATAGATAGATAGATAGATAGATAGATAGATAGATAGATAGATAGATAGATAGATAGATAGATAGATAGATAGATAGATAGATAGATAGATAGATAGATAGATAGATAGATAGATAGATAGATAGATAGATAGATAGATAGATAGATAGATAGATAGATAGATAGATAGATAGATAGATAGATAGATAGATAGATAGATAGATAGATAGATAGATAGATAGATAGATAGATAGATAGATAGATAGATAGATAGATAGATAGATAGATAGATAGATAGATAGATAGATAGATAGATAGATAGATAGATAGATAGATAGATAGATAGATAGATAGATAGATAGATAGATAGATAGATAGATAGATAGATAGATAGATAGATAGATAGATAGATAGATAGATAGATAGATAGATAGATAGATAGATAGATAGATAGATAGATAGATAGATAGATAGATAGATAGATAGATAGATAGATAGATAGATAGATAGATAGATAGATAGATAGATAGATAGATAGATAGATAGATAGATAGATAGATAGATAGATAGATAGATAGATAGATAGATAGATAGATAGATAGATAGATAGATAGATAGATAGATAGATAGATAGATAGATAGATAGATAGATAGATAGATAGATAGATAGATAGATAGATAGATAGATAGATAGATAGATAGATAGATAGATAGATAGATAGATAGATAGATAGATAGATAGATAGATAGATAGATAGATAGATAGATAGATAGATAGATAGATAGATAGATAGATAGATAGATAGATAGATAGATAGATAGATAGATAGATAGATAGATAGATAGATAGATAGATAGATAGATAGATAGATAGATAGATAGATAGATAGATAGATAGATAGATAGATAGATAGATAGATAGATAGATAGATAGATAGATAGATAGATAGATAGATAGATAGATAGATAGATAGATAGATAGATAGATAGATAGATAGATAGATAGATAGATAGATAGATAGATAGATAGATAGATAGATAGATAGATAGATAGATAGATAGATAGATAGATAGATAGATAGATAGATAGATAGATAGATAGATAGATAGATAGATAGATAGATAGATAGATAGATAGATAGATAGATAGATAGATAGATAGATAGATAGATAGATAGATAGATAGATAGATAGATAGATAGATAGATAGATAGATAGATAGATAGATAGATAGATAGATAGATAGATAGATAGATAGATAGATAGATAGATAGATAGATAGATAGATAGATAGATAGATAGATAGATAGATAGATAGATAGATAGATAGATAGATAGATAGATAGATAGATAGATAGATAGATAGATAGATAGATAGATAGATAGATAGATAGATAGATAGATAGATAGATAGATAGATAGATAGATAGATAGATAGATAGATAGATAGATAGATAGATAGATAGATAGATAGATAGATAGATAGATAGATAGATAGATAGATAGATAGATAGATAGATAGATAGATAGATAGATAGATAGATAGATAGATAGATAGATAGATAGATAGATAGATAGATAGATAGATAGATAGATAGATAGATAGATAGATAGATAGATAGATAGATAGATAGATAGATAGATAGATAGATAGATAGATAGATAGATAGATAGATAGATAGATAGATAGATAGATAGATAGATAGATAGATAGATAGATAGATAGATAGATAGATAGATAGATAGATAGATAGATAGATAGATAGATAGATAGATAGATAGATAGATAGATAGATAGATAGATAGATAGATAGATAGATAGATAGATAGATAGATAGATAGATAGATAGATAGATAGATAGATAGATAGATAGATAGATAGATAGATAGATAGATAGATAGATAGATAGATAGATAGATAGATAGATAGATAGATAGATAGATAGATAGATAGATAGATAGATAGATAGATAGATAGATAGATAGATAGATAGATAGATAGATAGATAGATAGATAGATAGATAGATAGATAGATAGATAGATAGATAGATAGATAGATAGATAGATAGATAGATAGATAGATAGATAGATAGATAGATAGATAGATAGATAGATAGATAGATAGATAGATAGATAGATAGATAGATAGATAGATAGATAGATAGATAGATAGATAGATAGATAGATAGATAGATAGATAGATAGATAGATAGATAGATAGATAGATAGATAGATAGATAGATAGATAGATAGATAGATAGATAGATAGATAGATAGATAGATAGATAGATAGATAGATAGATAGATAGATAGATAGATAGATAGATAGATAGATAGATAGATAGATAGATAGATAGATAGATAGATAGATAGATAGATAGATAGATAGATAGATAGATAGATAGATAGATAGATAGATAGATAGATAGATAGATAGATAGATAGATAGATAGATAGATAGATAGATAGATAGATAGATAGATAGATAGATAGATAGATAGATAGATAGATAGATAGATAGATAGATAGATAGATAGATAGATAGATAGATAGATAGATAGATAGATAGATAGATAGATAGATAGATAGATAGATAGATAGATAGATAGATAGATAGATAGATAGATAGATAGATAGATAGATAGATAGATAGATAGATAGATAGATAGATAGATAGATAGATAGATAGATAGATAGATAGATAGATAGATAGATAGATAGATAGATAGATAGATAGATAGATAGATAGATAGATAGATAGATAGATAGATAGATAGATAGATAGATAGATAGATAGATAGATAGATAGATAGATAGATAGATAGATAGATAGATAGATAGATAGATAGATAGATAGATAGATAGATAGATAGATAGATAGATAGATAGATAGATAGATAGATAGATAGATAGATAGATAGATAGATAGATAGATAGATAGATAGATAGATAGATAGATAGATAGATAGATAGATAGATAGATAGATAGATAGATAGATAGATAGATAGATAGATAGATAGATAGATAGATAGATAGATAGATAGATAGATAGATAGATAGATAGATAGATAGATAGATAGATAGATAGATAGATAGATAGATAGATAGATAGATAGATAGATAGATAGATAGATAGATAGATAGATAGATAGATAGATAGATAGATAGATAGATAGATAGATAGATAGATAGATAGATAGATAGATAGATAGATAGATAGATAGATAGATAGATAGATAGATAGATAGATAGATAGATAGATAGATAGATAGATAGATAGATAGATAGATAGATAGATAGATAGATAGATAGATAGATAGATAGATAGATAGATAGATAGATAGATAGATAGATAGATAGATAGATAGATAGATAGATAGATAGATAGATAGATAGATAGATAGATAGATAGATAGATAGATAGATAGATAGATAGATAGATAGATAGATAGATAGATAGATAGATAGATAGATAGATAGATAGATAGATAGATAGATAGATAGATAGATAGATAGATAGATAGATAGATAGATAGATAGATAGATAGATAGATAGATAGATAGATAGATAGATAGATAGATAGATAGATAGATAGATAGATAGATAGATAGATAGATAGATAGATAGATAGATAGATAGATAGATAGATAGATAGATAGATAGATAGATAGATAGATAGATAGATAGATAGATAGATAGATAGATAGATAGATAGATAGATAGATAGATAGATAGATAGATAGATAGATAGATAGATAGATAGATAGATAGATAGATAGATAGATAGATAGATAGATAGATAGATAGATAGATAGATAGATAGATAGATAGATAGATAGATAGATAGATAGATAGATAGATAGATAGATAGATAGATAGATAGATAGATAGATAGATAGATAGATAGATAGATAGATAGATAGATAGATAGATAGATAGATAGATAGATAGATAGATAGATAGATAGATAGATAGATAGATAGATAGATAGATAGATAGATAGATAGATAGATAGATAGATAGATAGATAGATAGATAGATAGATAGATAGATAGATAGATAGATAGATAGATAGATAGATAGATAGATAGATAGATAGATAGATAGATAGATAGATAGATAGATAGATAGATAGATAGATAGATAGATAGATAGATAGATAGATAGATAGATAGATAGATAGATAGATAGATAGATAGATAGATAGATAGATAGATAGATAGATAGATAGATAGATAGATAGATAGATAGATAGATAGATAGATAGATAGATAGATAGATAGATAGATAGATAGATAGATAGATAGATAGATAGATAGATAGATAGATAGATAGATAGATAGATAGATAGATAGATAGATAGATAGATAGATAGATAGATAGATAGATAGATAGATAGATAGATAGATAGATAGATAGATAGATAGATAGATAGATAGATAGATAGATAGATAGATAGATAGATAGATAGATAGATAGATAGATAGATAGATAGATAGATAGATAGATAGATAGATAGATAGATAGATAGATAGATAGATAGATAGATAGATAGATAGATAGATAGATAGATAGATAGATAGATAGATAGATAGATAGATAGATAGATAGATAGATAGATAGATAGATAGATAGATAGATAGATAGATAGATAGATAGATAGATAGATAGATAGATAGATAGATAGATAGATAGATAGATAGATAGATAGATAGATAGATAGATAGATAGATAGATAGATAGATAGATAGATAGATAGATAGATAGATAGATAGATAGATAGATAGATAGATAGATAGATAGATAGATAGATAGATAGATAGATAGATAGATAGATAGATAGATAGATAGATAGATAGATAGATAGATAGATAGATAGATAGATAGATAGATAGATAGATAGATAGATAGATAGATAGATAGATAGATAGATAGATAGATAGATAGATAGATAGATAGATAGATAGATAGATAGATAGATAGATAGATAGATAGATAGATAGATAGATAGATAGATAGATAGATAGATAGATAGATAGATAGATAGATAGATAGATAGATAGATAGATAGATAGATAGATAGATAGATAGATAGATAGATAGATAGATAGATAGATAGATAGATAGATAGATAGATAGATAGATAGATAGATAGATAGATAGATAGATAGATAGATAGATAGATAGATAGATAGATAGATAGATAGATAGATAGATAGATAGATAGATAGATAGATAGATAGATAGATAGATAGATAGATAGATAGATAGATAGATAGATAGATAGATAGATAGATAGATAGATAGATAGATAGATAGATAGATAGATAGATAGATAGATAGATAGATAGATAGATAGATAGATAGATAGATAGATAGATAGATAGATAGATAGATAGATAGATAGATAGATAGATAGATAGATAGATAGATAGATAGATAGATAGATAGATAGATAGATAGATAGATAGATAGATAGATAGATAGATAGATAGATAGATAGATAGATAGATAGATAGATAGATAGATAGATAGATAGATAGATAGATAGATAGATAGATAGATAGATAGATAGATAGATAGATAGATAGATAGATAGATAGATAGATAGATAGATAGATAGATAGATAGATAGATAGATAGATAGATAGATAGATAGATAGATAGATAGATAGATAGATAGATAGATAGATAGATAGATAGATAGATAGATAGATAGATAGATAGATAGATAGATAGATAGATAGATAGATAGATAGATAGATAGATAGATAGATAGATAGATAGATAGATAGATAGATAGATAGATAGATAGATAGATAGATAGATAGATAGATAGATAGATAGATAGATAGATAGATAGATAGATAGATAGATAGATAGATAGATAGATAGATAGATAGATAGATAGATAGATAGATAGATAGATAGATAGATAGATAGATAGATAGATAGATAGATAGATAGATAGATAGATAGATAGATAGATAGATAGATAGATAGATAGATAGATAGATAGATAGATAGATAGATAGATAGATAGATAGATAGATAGATAGATAGATAGATAGATAGATAGATAGATAGATAGATAGATAGATAGATAGATAGATAGATAGATAGATAGATAGATAGATAGATAGATAGATAGATAGATAGATAGATAGATAGATAGATAGATAGATAGATAGATAGATAGATAGATAGATAGATAGATAGATAGATAGATAGATAGATAGATAGATAGATAGATAGATAGATAGATAGATAGATAGATAGATAGATAGATAGATAGATAGATAGATAGATAGATAGATAGATAGATAGATAGATAGATAGATAGATAGATAGATAGATAGATAGATAGATAGATAGATAGATAGATAGATAGATAGATAGATAGATAGATAGATAGATAGATAGATAGATAGATAGATAGATAGATAGATAGATAGATAGATAGATAGATAGATAGATAGATAGATAGATAGATAGATAGATAGATAGATAGATAGATAGATAGATAGATAGATAGATAGATAGATAGATAGATAGATAGATAGATAGATAGATAGATAGATAGATAGATAGATAGATAGATAGATAGATAGATAGATAGATAGATAGATAGATAGATAGATAGATAGATAGATAGATAGATAGATAGATAGATAGATAGATAGATAGATAGATAGATAGATAGATAGATAGATAGATAGATAGATAGATAGATAGATAGATAGATAGATAGATAGATAGATAGATAGATAGATAGATAGATAGATAGATAGATAGATAGATAGATAGATAGATAGATAGATAGATAGATAGATAGATAGATAGATAGATAGATAGATAGATAGATAGATAGATAGATAGATAGATAGATAGATAGATAGATAGATAGATAGATAGATAGATAGATAGATAGATAGATAGATAGATAGATAGATAGATAGATAGATAGATAGATAGATAGATAGATAGATAGATAGATAGATAGATAGATAGATAGATAGATAGATAGATAGATAGATAGATAGATAGATAGATAGATAGATAGATAGATAGATAGATAGATAGATAGATAGATAGATAGATAGATAGATAGATAGATAGATAGATAGATAGATAGATAGATAGATAGATAGATAGATAGATAGATAGATAGATAGATAGATAGATAGATAGATAGATAGATAGATAGATAGATAGATAGATAGATAGATAGATAGATAGATAGATAGATAGATAGATAGATAGATAGATAGATAGATAGATAGATAGATAGATAGATAGATAGATAGATAGATAGATAGATAGATAGATAGATAGATAGATAGATAGATAGATAGATAGATAGATAGATAGATAGATAGATAGATAGATAGATAGATAGATAGATAGATAGATAGATAGATAGATAGATAGATAGATAGATAGATAGATAGATAGATAGATAGATAGATAGATAGATAGATAGATAGATAGATAGATAGATAGATAGATAGATAGATAGATAGATAGATAGATAGATAGATAGATAGATAGATAGATAGATAGATAGATAGATAGATAGATAGATAGATAGATAGATAGATAGATAGATAGATAGATAGATAGATAGATAGATAGATAGATAGATAGATAGATAGATAGATAGATAGATAGATAGATAGATAGATAGATAGATAGATAGATAGATAGATAGATAGATAGATAGATAGATAGATAGATAGATAGATAGATAGATAGATAGATAGATAGATAGATAGATAGATAGATAGATAGATAGATAGATAGATAGATAGATAGATAGATAGATAGATAGATAGATAGATAGATAGATAGATAGATAGATAGATAGATAGATAGATAGATAGATAGATAGATAGATAGATAGATAGATAGATAGATAGATAGATAGATAGATAGATAGATAGATAGATAGATAGATAGATAGATAGATAGATAGATAGATAGATAGATAGATAGATAGATAGATAGATAGATAGATAGATAGATAGATAGATAGATAGATAGATAGATAGATAGATAGATAGATAGATAGATAGATAGATAGATAGATAGATAGATAGATAGATAGATAGATAGATAGATAGATAGATAGATAGATAGATAGATAGATAGATAGATAGATAGATAGATAGATAGATAGATAGATAGATAGATAGATAGATAGATAGATAGATAGATAGATAGATAGATAGATAGATAGATAGATAGATAGATAGATAGATAGATAGATAGATAGATAGATAGATAGATAGATAGATAGATAGATAGATAGATAGATAGATAGATAGATAGATAGATAGATAGATAGATAGATAGATAGATAGATAGATAGATAGATAGATAGATAGATAGATAGATAGATAGATAGATAGATAGATAGATAGATAGATAGATAGATAGATAGATAGATAGATAGATAGATAGATAGATAGATAGATAGATAGATAGATAGATAGATAGATAGATAGATAGATAGATAGATAGATAGATAGATAGATAGATAGATAGATAGATAGATAGATAGATAGATAGATAGATAGATAGATAGATAGATAGATAGATAGATAGATAGATAGATAGATAGATAGATAGATAGATAGATAGATAGATAGATAGATAGATAGATAGATAGATAGATAGATAGATAGATAGATAGATAGATAGATAGATAGATAGATAGATAGATAGATAGATAGATAGATAGATAGATAGATAGATAGATAGATAGATAGATAGATAGATAGATAGATAGATAGATAGATAGATAGATAGATAGATAGATAGATAGATAGATAGATAGATAGATAGATAGATAGATAGATAGATAGATAGATAGATAGATAGATAGATAGATAGATAGATAGATAGATAGATAGATAGATAGATAGATAGATAGATAGATAGATAGATAGATAGATAGATAGATAGATAGATAGATAGATAGATAGATAGATAGATAGATAGATAGATAGATAGATAGATAGATAGATAGATAGATAGATAGATAGATAGATAGATAGATAGATAGATAGATAGATAGATAGATAGATAGATAGATAGATAGATAGATAGATAGATAGATAGATAGATAGATAGATAGATAGATAGATAGATAGATAGATAGATAGATAGATAGATAGATAGATAGATAGATAGATAGATAGATAGATAGATAGATAGATAGATAGATAGATAGATAGATAGATAGATAGATAGATAGATAGATAGATAGATAGATAGATAGATAGATAGATAGATAGATAGATAGATAGATAGATAGATAGATAGATAGATAGATAGATAGATAGATAGATAGATAGATAGATAGATAGATAGATAGATAGATAGATAGATAGATAGATAGATAGATAGATAGATAGATAGATAGATAGATAGATAGATAGATAGATAGATAGATAGATAGATAGATAGATAGATAGATAGATAGATAGATAGATAGATAGATAGATAGATAGATAGATAGATAGATAGATAGATAGATAGATAGATAGATAGATAGATAGATAGATAGATAGATAGATAGATAGATAGATAGATAGATAGATAGATAGATAGATAGATAGATAGATAGATAGATAGATAGATAGATAGATAGATAGATAGATAGATAGATAGATAGATAGATAGATAGATAGATAGATAGATAGATAGATAGATAGATAGATAGATAGATAGATAGATAGATAGATAGATAGATAGATAGATAGATAGATAGATAGATAGATAGATAGATAGATAGATAGATAGATAGATAGATAGATAGATAGATAGATAGATAGATAGATAGATAGATAGATAGATAGATAGATAGATAGATAGATAGATAGATAGATAGATAGATAGATAGATAGATAGATAGATAGATAGATAGATAGATAGATAGATAGATAGATAGATAGATAGATAGATAGATAGATAGATAGATAGATAGATAGATAGATAGATAGATAGATAGATAGATAGATAGATAGATAGATAGATAGATAGATAGATAGATAGATAGATAGATAGATAGATAGATAGATAGATAGATAGATAGATAGATAGATAGATAGATAGATAGATAGATAGATAGATAGATAGATAGATAGATAGATAGATAGATAGATAGATAGATAGATAGATAGATAGATAGATAGATAGAGAGATAGATAGATAGATAGATAGATAGATAGATAGATAGATAGATAGATAGATAGATAGATAGATAGATAGATAGATAGATAGATAGATAGATAGATAGATAGATAGATAGATAGATAGATAGATAGATAGATAGATAGATAGATAGATAGATAGATAGATAGATAGATAGATAGATAGATAGATAGATAGATAGATAGATAGATAGATAGATAGATAGATAGATAGATAGATAGATAGATAGATAGATAGATAGATAGATAGATAGATAGATAGATAGATAGATAGATAGATAGATAGATAGATAGATAGATAGATAGATAGATAGATAGATAGATAGATAGATAGATAGATAGATAGATAGATAGATAGATAGATAGATAGATAGATAGATAGATAGATAGATAGATAGATAGATAGATAGATAGATAGATAGATAGATAGATAGATAGATAGATAGAGATAGATAGATAGATAGATAGATAGATAGATAGATAGATAGATAGATAGATAGATAGATAGATAGATAGATAGATAGATAGATAGATAGATAGATAGATAGATAGATAGATAGATAGATAGATAGATAGATAGATAGATAGATAGATAGATAGATAGATAGATAGATAGATAGATAGATAGATAGATAGATAGATAGATAGATAGATAGATAGATAGATAGATAGATAGATAGATAGATAGATAGATAGATAGATAGATAGATAGATAGATAGATAGATAGATAGATAGATAGATAGATAGATAGATAGATAGATAGATAGATAGATAGATAGATAGATAGATAGATAGATAGATAGATAGATAGATAGATAGATAGATAGATAGATAGATAGATAGATAGATAGATAGATAGATAGATAGATAGATAGATAGATAGATAGATAGATAGATAGATAGATAGATAGATAGATAGATAGATAGATAGATAGATAGATAGATAGATAGATAGATAGATAGATAGATAGATAGATAGATAGATAGATAGATAGATAGATAGATAGATAGATAGATAGATAGATAGATAGATAGATAGATAGATAGATAGATAGATAGATAGATAGATAGATAGATAGATAGATAGATAGATAGATAGATAGATAGATAGATAGATAGATAGATAGATAGATAGATAGATAGATAGATAGATAGATAGATAGATAGATAGATAGATAGATAGATAGATAGATAGATAGATAGATAGATAGATAGATAGATAGATAGATAGATAGATAGATAGATAGATAGATAGATAGATAGATAGATAGATAGATAGATAGATAGATAGATAGATAGATAGATAGATAGATAGATAGATAGATAGATAGATAGATAGATAGATAGATAGATAGATAGATAGATAGATAGATAGATAGATAGATAGATAGATAGATAGATAGATAGATAGATAGATAGATAGATAGATAGATAGATAGATAGATAGATAGATAGATAGATAGATAGATAGATAGATAGATAGATAGATAGATAGATAGATAGATAGATAGATAGATAGATAGATAGATAGATAGATAGATAGATAGATAGATAGATAGATAGATAGATAGATAGATAGATAGATAGATAGATAGATAGATAGATAGATAGATAGATAGATAGATAGATAGATAGATAGATAGATAGATAGATAGATAGATAGATAGATAGATAGATAGATAGATAGATAGATAGATAGATAGATAGATAGATAGATAGATAGATAGATAGATAGATAGATAGATAGATAGATAGATAGATAGATAGATAGATAGATAGATAGATAGATAGATAGATAGATAGATAGATAGATAGATAGATAGATAGATAGATAGATAGATAGATAGATAGATAGATAGATAGATAGATAGATAGATAGATAGATAGATAGATAGATAGATAGATAGATAGATAGATAGATAGATAGATAGATAGATAGATAGATAGATAGATAGATAGATAGATAGATAGATAGATAGATAGATAGATAGATAGATAGATAGATAGATAGATAGATAGATAGATAGATAGATAGAGATAGATAGATAGATAGATAGATAGATAGATAGATAGATAGATAGATAGATAGATAGATAGATAGATAGATAGATAGATAGATAGATAGATAGATAGATAGATAGATAGATAGATAGATAGATAGATAGATAGATAGATAGATAGATAGATAGATAGATAGATAGATAGATAGATAGATAGATAGATAGATAGATAGATAGATAGATAGATAGATAGATAGATAGATAGATAGATAGATAGATAGATAGATAGATAGATAGATAGATAGATAGATAGATAGATAGATAGATAGATAGATAGATAGATAGATAGATAGATAGATAGATAGATAGATAGATAGATAGATAGATAGATAGATAGATAGATAGATAGATAGATAGATAGATAGATAGATAGATAGATAGATAGATAGATAGATAGATAGATAGATAGATAGATAGATAGATAGATAGATAGATAGATAGATAGATAGATAGATAGATAGATAGATAGATAGATAGATAGATAGATAGATAGATAGATAGATAGATAGATAGATAGATAGATAGATAGATAGATAGATAGATAGATAGATAGATAGATAGATAGATAGATAGATAGATAGATAGATAGATAGATAGATAGATAGATAGATAGATAGATAGATAGATAGATAGATAGATAGATAGATAGATAGATAGATAGATAGATAGAGATAGATAGATAGATAGATAGATAGATAGATAGATAGATAGATAGATAGATAGATAGATAGATAGATAGATAGATAGATAGATAGATAGATAGATAGATAGATAGATAGATAGATAGATAGATAGATAGATAGATAGATAGATAGATAGATAGATAGATAGATAGATAGATAGATAGATAGATAGATAGATAGATAGATAGATAGATAGATAGATAGATAGATAGATAGATAGATAGATAGATAGATAGATAGATAGATAGATAGATAGATAGATAGATAGATAGATAGATAGATAGATAGATAGATAGATAGATAGATAGATAGATAGATAGAGATAGATAGATAGATAGATAGATAGATAGATAGATAGATAGATAGATAGATAGATAGATAGAT
>JABSNV010000560.1:17500-22500 GCA_024085815.1 Flaveria linearis | reverse complement strand
GATAGATAGATAGATAGATAGATAGATAGATAGATAGATAGATAGATAGATAGATAGATAGATAGATAGATAGATAGATAGATAGATAGATAGATAGATAGATAGATAGATAGATAGATAGATAGATAGATAGATAGATAGATAGATAGATAGATAGATAGATAGATAGATAGATAGATAGATAGATAGATAGATAGATAGATAGATAGATAGATAGATAGATAGATAGATAGATAGTAGATAGATAGATAGATAGATAGATAGATAGATAGATAGATAGATAGATAGATAGATAGATAGATAGATAGATAGATAGATAGATAGATAGATAGATAGATAGATAGATAGATAGATAGATAGATAGATAGATAGATAGATAGTAGATAGATAGATAGATAGATAGATAGATAGATAGATAGATAGATAGATAGATAGATAGATAGATAGATAGATAGATAGATAGATAGATAGATAGATAGATAGATAGATAGATAGATAGATAGATAGATAGATAGATAGATAGATAGATAGATAGATAGATAGATAGATAGATAGATAGATAGATAGATAGATAGATAGATAGATAGATAGATAGATAGATAGATAGATAGATAGATAGATAGATAGATAGATAGATAGATAGATAGATAGATAGATAGATAGATAGATAGATAGATAGATAGATAGATAGATAGATAGATAGATAGATAGATAGATAGATAGATAGATAGATAGATAGATAGATAGATAGATAGATAGATAGATAGATAGATAGATAGATAGATAGATAGATAGATAGATAGATAGATAGATAGATAGATAGATAGATAGATAGATAGATAGATAGATAGATAGATAGATAGATAGATAGATAGATAGATAGATAGATAGATAGATAGATAGATAGATAGATAGATAGATAGATAGATAGATAGATAGATAGATAGATAGATAGATAGATAGATAGATAGATAGATAGATAGATAGATAGATAGATAGATAGATAGATAGATAGATAGATAGATAGATAGATAGATAGATAGATAGATAGATAGATAGATAGATAGATAGATAGATAGATAGATAGATAGATAGATAGATAGATAGATAGATAGATAGATAGATAGATAGATAGATAGATAGATAGATAGATAGATAGATAGATAGATAGATAGATAGATAGATAGATAGATAGATAGATAGATAGATAGATAGATAGATAGATAGATAGATAGATAGATAGATAGATAGATAGATAGATAGATAGATAGATAGATAGATAGATAGAGATAGATAGATAGATAGATAGATAGATAGATAGATAGATAGATAGAAGATAGATAGATAGATAGATAGATAGATAGATAGATAGATAGATAGATAGATAGATAGATAGATAGATAGATAGATAGATAGATAGATAGATAGATAGATAGATAGATAGATAGATAGATAGATAGATAGATAGATAGATAGATAGATAGATAGATAGATAGATAGATAGATAGATAGATAGATAGATAGATAGATAGATAGATAGATAGATAGATAGATAGATAGATAGATAGATAGATAGATAGATAGATAGATAGATAGATAGATAGATAGATAGATAGATAGATAGATAGATAGATAGATAGATAGATAGATAGATAGATAGATAGATAGATAGATAGATAGATAGATAGATAGATAGATAGATAGATAGATAGATAGATAGATAGATAGATAGATAGATAGATAGATAGATAGATAGATAGATAGATAGATAGATAGATAGATAGATAGATAGATAGATAGATAGATAGATAGATAGATAGATAGATAGATAGATAGATAGATAGATAGATAGATAGATAGATAGATAGATAGATAGATAGATAGATAGATAGATAGATAGATAGATAGATAGATAGATAGATAGATAGATAGATAGATAGATAGATAGATAGATAGATAGATAGATAGATAGATAGATAGATAGATAGATAGATAGATAGATAGATAGATAGATAGATAGATAGATAGATAGATAGATAGATAGATAGATAGATAGATAGATAGATAGATAGATAGATAGATAGATAGATAGATAGATAGATAGATAGATAGATAGATAGATAGATAGATAGATAGATAGATAGATAGATAGATAGATAGATAGATAGATAGATAGATAGATAGATAGATAGATAGATAGATAGATAGATAGATAGATAGATAGATAGATAGATAGATAGATAGATAGATAGATAGATAGATAGATAGATAGATAGATAGATAGATAGATAGATAGATAGATAGATAGATAGATAGATAGATAGATAGATAGATAGATAGATAGATAGATAGATAGATAGATAGATAGATAGATAGATAGATAGATAGATAGATAGATAGATAGATAGATAGATAGATAGATAGATAGATAGATAGATAGATAGATAGATAGATAGATAGATAGATAGATAGATAGATAGATAGATAGATAGATAGATAGATAGATAGATAGATAGATAGATAGATAGATAGATAGATAGATAGATAGATAGATAGATAGATAGATAGATAGATAGATAGATAGATAGATAGATAGATAGATAGATAGATAGATAGATAGATAGATAGATAGATAGATAGAGATAGATAGATAGATAGATAGATAGATAGATAGATAGATAGATAGATAGATAGATAGATAGATAGATAGATAGATAGATAGATAGATAGATAGATAGATAGATAGATAGATAGATAGATAGATAGATAGATAGATAGATAGATAGATAGATAGATAGATAGATAGATAGATAGATAGATAGATAGATAGATAGATAGATAGATAGATAGATAGATAGATAGATAGATAGATAGATAGATAGATAGATAGATAGATAGATAGATAGATAGATAGATAGATAGATAGATAGATAGATAGATAGATAGATAGATAGATAGATAGATAGATAGATAGATAGATAGATAGATAGATAGATAGATAGATAGATAGATAGATAGATAGATAGATAGATAGATAGATAGATAGATAGATAGATAGATAGATAGATAGATAGATAGATAGATAGATAGATAGATAGATAGATAGATAGATAGATAGATAGATAGATAGATAGATAGATAGATAGATAGATAGATAGATAGATAGATAGATAGATAGATAGATAGATAGATAGATAGATAGATAGATAGATAGATAGATAGATAGATAGATAGATAGATAGATAGATAGATAGATAGATAGATAGATAGATAGATAGATAGATAGATAGATAGATAGATAGATAGATAGATAGATAGATAGATAGATAGATAGATAGATAGATAGATAGATAGATAGATAGATAGATAGATAGATAGATAGATAGATAGATAGATAGATAGATAGATAGATAGATAGATAGATAGATAGATAGATAGATAGATAGATAGATAGATAGATAGATAGATAGATAGATAGATAGATAGATAGATAGATAGATAGATAGATAGATAGATAGATAGATAGATAGATAGATAGATAGATAGATAGATAGATAGATAGATAGATAGATAGATAGATAGATAGATAGATAGATAGATAGATAGATAGATAGATAGATAGATAGATAGATAGATAGATAGATAGATAGATAGATAGATAGATAGATAGATAGATAGATAGATAGATAGATAGATAGATAGATAGATAGATAGATAGATAGATAGATAGATAGATAGATAGATAGATAGATAGATAGATAGATAGATAGATAGATAGATAGATAGATAGATAGATAGATAGATAGATAGATAGATAGATAGATAGATAGATAGATAGATAGATAGATAGATAGATAGATAGATAGATAGATAGATAGATAGATAGATAGATAGATAGATAGATAGATAGATAGATAGATAGATAGATAGATAGATAGATAGATAGATAGATAGATAGATAGATAGATAGATAGATAGATAGATAGATAGATAGATAGATAGATAGATAGATAGATAGATAGATAGATAGATAGATAGATAGATAGATAGATAGATAGATAGATAGATAGATAGATAGATAGATAGATAGATAGATAGATAGATAGATAGATAGATAGATAGATAGATAGATAGATAGATAGATAGATAGATAGATAGATAGATAGATAGATAGATAGATAGATAGATAGATAGATAGATAGATAGATAGATAGATAGATAGATAGATAGATAGATAGATAGATAGATAGATAGAGATAGATAGATAGATAGATAGATAGATAGATAGATAGATAGATAGATAGATAGATAGATAGATAGATAGATAGATAGATAGATAGATAGATAGATAGATAGATAGATAGATAGATAGATAGATAGATAGATAGATAGATAGATAGATAGATAGATAGATAGATAGATAGATAGATAGATAGATAGATAGATAGATAGATAGATAGATAGATAGATAGATAGATAGATAGATAGATAGATAGATAGATAGATAGATAGATAGATAGATAGATAGATAGATAGATAGATAGATAGATAGATAGATAGATAGATAGATAGATAGATAGATAGATAGATAGATAGATAGATAGATAGATAGATAGATAGATAGATAGATAGATAGATAGATAGATAGATAGATAGATAGATAGATAGATAGATAGATAGATAGATAGATAGATAGATAGATAGATAGATAGATAGATAGATAGATAGATAGATAGATAGATAGATAGATAGATAGATAGATAGATAGATAGATAGATAGATAGATAGATAGATAGATAGATAGATAGATAGATAGATAGATAGATAGATAGATAGATAGATAGATAGATAGATAGATAGATAGATAGATAGATAGATAGATAGATAGATAGATAGATAGATAGATAGATAGATAGATAGATAGATAGATAGATAGATAGATAGATAGATAGATAGATAGATAGATAGATAGATAGATAGATAGATAGATAGATAGATAG
>JABSNV010000560.1:0-15000 GCA_024085815.1 Flaveria linearis | reverse complement strand
AGATAGATAGATAGATAGATAGATAGATAGATAGATAGATAGATAGATAGATAGATAGATAGATAGATAGATAGATAGATAGATAGATAGATAGATAGATAGATAGATAGATAGATAGATAGATAGATAGATAGATAGATAGATAGATAGATAGATAGATAGATAGATAGATAGATAGATAGATAGATAGATAGATAGATAGATAGATAGATAGATAGATAGATAGCATGCTCAGTGTGTTCATAACATAACTAGTGTATCATATAACAGGTTAGATCATGCATAACCTACTCACATGACCTGTAGCCATGATTTAGCATATATGGGTCAAAATAGATAATTTATCAAAAGTCATTCATACTATTCATAACGCATACAAGATGCCTAATGCATGCAACATACATTAGTATGATCCATTCCAGTCCCAAACATGATGTCCTAGTTACTAATCAACATACCAACCATACATGACCATCAAAGTGCAATAATCACCCAATAACCAAATAACATTCCATACAACCCAATTAATAGATTCTACCACTTTAGACATTCATAACAACCATTCTAGCATGATCCTAAAACCATGAACAAGTCAAATTCCAATATCCAAAGTTCATGCACAATAAAGTTTCCCTTTGGGAAAGTAATACCCAAAATCCATTATACACCCAATGTATACATGCATTCATCAATAATATACCATAACAAGTTCATATCATACCTAGACATGATCTACAACATCTAACTAACATGATTCATAGATTTCATACTCAAAAAGTTACTGTCTTTAGTAATATATGGATTCTAGCATGTAATCTTGAATTACCAATGTTCATAGCAACAATCCAACATCCTATTATCATCATAAACATATCTATAACATCAGCACATTAACAACTCAACATTACATACAAAATAAAGTTACTATTATTAGTAACCTATGAACAAATCCTTCAATTCACCAATTTCTTGTAAAATCCATGTTTTCTAGCATTCATACAACCTAATTAACTTCCTAACAACATCAAACAATCATCAATTCCATTTTATAATCATCAATTTCGAATTAGGGTTCATAACCATCAAAGTTCATGATCAATCCACTAAAAACATACAATTCGTGCATAATCAACGTTAAACGACATGTAATCAATCCAACTAACATACTAACATCAACAAAACATCAATTTTTCAGCACCCTAAGACCCAATTTCGCAGCCCTTGCTCGGCCATATCAAGAACATCACAAAACTTGTAAATTCTTACCTTTAAACTTGTATATCTTGCAATTGATGATTCTAACTTGTTGTAGGGCTTGCAAACAATCAAAATCGAATGAATGGTGATGTTTCTTGGCTGAAATCGTAGGGAGAAGGGAGAGGGCTGCAGCAGTCGTGATTTTGAGGGAGTGGGGAGGCTAGGGTTTATTTTTTTGTTAAGTTAATTAATCACATTTACATCTTTACCCTTTTCTCTTGCATTTTATAAAAAATCAGCTTTTAACTTCTTTTAAAAGCATTTTTAACCATTCAACAAATATATAAACTAGTAATAACCATTATATATTTTTATCTTTATAAAACACGCAACATACGAATTAACACGCGCGTTTCCGCGTTACGCGATAAAATTCTCAAATAGTCTTTAAATCGCGTAAAAACATAAACATAACATAATAATCATCTTTTCAACTAGATTATTATTAGATTAACATTATTACTTATTTTTAAGTCACCAACATCAAACGACAACTAGTGTGTGCTTACGACACGTGTATGCAAAACTTAACGGAACTAACGGAGTTTGGTAACGGAAAATTACCGGATGTCACATTATCCCCATGTTGAAAGAATTTTCGTCCCGAAAATTGCGTTACATGGTGAGCGTGTTCCATCACTGATCCACTGCATTGGCACACAGAAATTCGAAATCGAGTGAGTTTGGATGAGTTGTCACATCATCCCCATGTTGAAAGAAATTTCGTCCCGAAATTTAAATCAATACCTTGGTCTGCAGACATTGTCTCAAACATTTGAGGGTACTTAAGCTTCATTTGATCCTCACGCTCCCACGTGAATTCTGGTCCACGTCGCGAGTTCCAACGAACTTTGACGATAGGTATTTTGCTCTGCTTAAGTGTTTTCACCTAACGATCCATCACCTCAATGGGTTCTTCGATAAAGCGCAATTGCTCATCCACTTGAACATCTTCTAGTGGTACAATGAGTGTCTCGTCAGATAGGCACTTCTTCAGATTTGAAACGTGAAACACGTTGTGCACTCCACTCAGCGAATCAGGCAAGGCTAGTCGATAGGCCACCGGACCTATTCTTTCTAGTATCTCAAATGGTCCAACATACCTCGGATTCAGCTTTCCTCGCTTGCCAAACCGAACTACGCCTTTCCACGGTGAGACTTTCAATAACACTTTGTCGCCAATTTGAAATTCGAGAGGTTTCCGCCTCTTGTCAGCATAACTTTTCTGTCTATCCCTTGCTGCAGCCATACGGTTCCGTATCTGCACAATCTTCTCAGTTGTTTCATGAATGAGTTCGGGACCCGTTAGTTGACTATCACCAATTTCAGCCCAGCAAACCGATGATCTACACTTTCTCCCATACAAAGCCTCGAAAGGTGCTGCCTGAATGCTAGTGTGATAACTGTTATTATAGGAAAATTCCACCAAAGGCAGGTGAACTTCCCAGTTGTTCCCGAAGTCAATCACACAAGCACGTAGCATATCCTCGAGAGTGTATGGTACGCTCACTCTGACCGTCGGTCTGTGGATGATAAGCAGTACTCATATCCAATCGTGTACCCAGAGATTTTTGTAGTGACTGCCAGAAGTGTGACGTGAAACGAGCATCGCGATCAGAGATAATTGAGATTGGTACGCCGTGTCTCGAAACGATTTCCTTGAGATACAATCGGGTTAGCTTCTCCATCTTATCCGTTTCCTTAATTGCAAGGAAGTGAGCGGACTTGGTCAACCGATCCACAATGACCTAGATTGTGTCACAACCAGTATTAGTCCGGGGTAGTTTAGTGATAAAATCCATGGAAATTTGTTCCCATTTCCACATCGGTATCTCAGGTTGCTGTAACAGTCCGGATGGTTTTGGTATTCCACCTTTACCTTCGAACAGGTCAAACACTTGCTCACATATGTAGCTACGTCTGCCTTCATGTTAGGCCACCAATAGTGCGCCTTTAGATCATGATACATCTTGTCAGATCCAGGATGTATAGAGTATTTAGACTTGTGTGCCTCGCTCATAACCAAATCCCTCAGATTTCCATAAACAGGCACCCAAAGTCTATCCATGAAGTACCGAATTCCATCCTCCTTCACTACCAATTGTTTATCCATTCCCGTAATGACTCAGGACCAATATTTTCCTCTTTCAAGGCTTCTATTTGTGCTTCCTTAACTTGTTCAGGCAATTGGGTACTGATCGTGAGTTGCAAGGCTCGCACTCGCCTGGGTTTAACTGTTTCTTTTCGGCTTAAGGCATCAGCAACTACGTTCGCCTTTCCAGGATGGTACTTGATAGCACAATCATAATCATTCAGAAGTTCCACCCAACGTCGTTGCCTCATATTCAACTCTTTTTGCTCAAAGATATGTTGAAGACTCTTGTGATCGGTATAGATAGTAATTTGGTACCGTACAAGTAATGTCTCCAAATCTTTAAGGCAAAAACCACTGCACCCAACTCCAGATCATGGGTAGTATAATTCTTCTCGTGAACCTTTAGTTGTCTAGAGGCGTAGGCTATCACCTTATCACGCTGCATCAGAACACAACCCAATCCTTGAATGGATGCGTCACAATACACCACGAAATCATCCGTCCCCTCTGGCAGTGCCAATATCGGTGCACTACAGAGTTTCTGTTTCAATAGCTGAAAAGCCGCCTCTTGACTTTCCCCCATTTGTATGTTGTTCCTTTGTGGGTCAAAGCAGTGAGAGGTTGTGCAATCTTAGAAAATCCCTCTATGAATCGTCGGTAATACCCCGCTAATCCCAGAAATTGCCTTATCTCACTCGGTGTTTTAGGTATAGCCCAATTCTTTATTGCCACAATCTTGGCAGGATCAACATGTATACCCTTCTCATTAACAATATGACCTAGGAATTGCACTTCGCGTATCCAAAAGTCACACTTAAAGAATTTGGCGTACAGTTGCTCATTCTTTAATAATTCCAAGATTAATCGTAGATGCTCTTCATGGTCCTCCTTGGTCTTAGAGTATATCAGTATGTCATCGATAAACACAATAACAAACTGATCAAGGTAGGGTTTGCACACACGATTCATGAGATCCATGAACACCGTAGGTGCATTTGTCAACCCAAAAGGCATGACCAAGAACTCGTAATGACCATAACGAGTACGGAATGCAGTTTTGGAGATATCCTCCTCACGGACTCGGAGTTGATGATAACCAGATCTCAAGTCGATCTTCGAATAATAGCTGGATCCCTGAAGCTGATCAAATAAGTCGTCGATGCGAGGTAAAGGGTATCGGTTCTTAACTGTGACTTTGTTTAACTCCCTATAATCGATGCACATTCGAAACGTGCCATATTTCTTCTTAACAAAAAGGACAGGGCTCCCCAAGGTGATGAGCTAGGTCGAATAAAGCCCTTATCTAAAAGCTCCTGAAGTTGTGATGACAACTCCTGTAATTCGTTCGGTGCTAATCGATAAGGTGCTCTAGCAATCGGGGCTGCACCGGGAGTCAGTTCAATTTGAAATTCCACTTAACGATGAGGTGGTAATCCAGGAAGATCCTCTGGAAACACCTCGGGAAAGTCTCATACGACGGGTATGTCTTCCATTCGCCTTTCCTCCGGTTGTTTATCGGTGACGAGTGCCAGGATAGCCAAGCGACCTTTTCGCAGTAATTTCTGTGCTTTCATATAGGAGATAATGCCCATCACTGCACCACTCCTATCGCCTCGGACTGTGAGAATTTCGTCACCAACAGGAATTCGTATGATCTTCTCGTGACATATTACTTCCGCTTGCTTATTTGAGAGCCAATCCATGCCTACCACAACGTCGAAACTACCCAGTGTAACAGGCATAAGATCGATAGCGAAAGTATGACCAGCGAGTTCTATCTTACAATCTTAAAATGTGTGTCACATGGATCTGTTTACCGTCAGCCAATTCTACAGTATATTTGGATTCTAAGGCAGAAGGGATATCACTTAGGAGACTACAGAACTTTAGGGATATGAAACTCCTATCAGCTCCAGTATCAAACAGTACTGTAGCAAAACACCCATTTACAGAAAACCTACCAGTAACAGTAGTAGGGTCGTTTAGAGCCTCACCTGAGCCAATGACGAAGGCTTTCCCTTTGGCTCCATTATTACCACCGTTACCATTGCCATTTCCATCTTTGTTGTTGTTGTTGTTGTTGTTGTTCTGGTTGTTGTTGTTCTGGCCATTGCCATTACCGTTCCTCCTTAACTGCGGGCAGTTTCGCTTGTAGTGCCCCTCCTTTCCACACTCGAAACAACCCTTTGGAGTCTCCTGAGATTGCTGTGGTTTCCTGACCATCTCACCATGGCAATCCTTAGCCAAGTGCCCCATTTTACCACACCGCTGACACTTGTAGTTGTCACATCTCCCAACGTGATGATAGTTGCACCGCGTGCACATCGGCTGTTTACCACCATAGCCACTCGGTCCTTGATTGTTTGAGTTTGACTGGTTGAAGTTACGATTGTTGTCAAACCTTCTTTGTTGCTGTTGTGGTTGTTGTTGTTGTTGAGACTGGTGTTGACCACCGGATGATGATGATGCCCTATTGTTGTTGTTGGTGTTGGTGTTGTTGGAGGTATCCCACTTTCTTTGTTGTCGGGCACACTTGCAGCAGCGCCCCGTTTTGGCAACCGCCCTTGCTCCACAGCTTCGTCAGTTAGTTTGTGGGCCAGTCGGATAGCTTGTTGTATAGTGGCGGGGTTAGAGGAAGTCACCAGGCTCCTAATTTCGGGCACCAATCCCCGGATATAATGTTCCACCCGCTTGTGCATTTCATTCACCATTCCAGGACATAGTGTGGCCAGCTCGTGGGTTCTTGTTGTATAGGCCTCGATCTCGGAACCTTGCATTTTCAACTGCCAAAATTCCATCTACAACTTTTGAACTTCGCTTCGAGGACAGTATTCCTCGATCATCATATCTTTGAATTCATTCCACGGGAGCTCATTTGCCATGGCCTGCCCTAGCATTTGCACTTGGGCATTCCAGCAAGACAGTGCTGCACCATCCAGTGTCCCCGTAGCATATTTCACCTGGTCAGCAGGTGGACAGTTGCACTTCGAGAAAATGGACTCCGTTTTCTCAAACCACCTCACCAACCCTACAGCTCCCTCGGTTCCACTGTAGGTGTGGGGTTTGCAGTCCATGAAGGACTTGTAGGTACATGCTGGCGGTTCTGCTTTAACACGATAAATATTAATCAGATGTCTTATTCAATTAACTATAGAAGTTGACAAAAATTTTCCATTATCGTTTACCTGCGGCCTGTCCTACTTGAGCAGCAGTTAACGCTGCCTGGACTTGTGCATTTATTAAGGCTGCTAGTTCGCAGGGGTTATATTTATGGTACCGGCGCCTTGGCCACCAGCACCTTGGTCACCGGCACCTTGGTCACCGGCGCCGCGTCCACGCCCGCGCCCGCGTCCTCGGCCACGTCCACGTCCTCGGGCGTCCATTATTCACTTTACATTCACAAATACAATAATGAGTAACATCAAACATATTTATCTCATTGAAGTATAATAAACAATAAGTAAGTAATGAATCATCACAACCACAACATTATTAACAAAAATAATAACCAAAGGTAAATAAATTGCAAATAAGTCACAAGTCATTTATCAATGTCAAAATTTGAGTTTGTTGTTCGAGTGGGGAAACAACCCTTCCCACATAGGTTCCAAAATAAGAAACGCTACATAGTCCAAGTTGTTTAAAGAAAATAAAAGAGTATCAATCTACTATGCATGAGCCGTCACTGTCATCATCCATCTGCACGGGCTCCTCTTCAGGTTCCTCCTCAGGTTCCTCTTCAGGTTCCTCCTCCTCTTCGGGGGCCTCCACCGGAGCAGGAGCTAAGGCTATCTGAAGTGCCGCCAACTGGGCCTCTAAAGCAGCAAACCGGTTGTCGACTTCTTCATCGCGCTGTTCCCGTGCGGTCACGCGTCCACTCAGCCTATCATAACCATCCCGCATTTGGTAACACCCCTCCAAGGTTTTACCATGATGCTCCCCTAGTTCATCCAGTTGGTGTCGCAGCGTGTACACCTCCTGTTGTAGTGTACAGACACTGCTAGTAAGTCGTCGGACCCGGTGTTGCTCCGTGTCCAGTGCTGCCACCAATGCAGCAATGACCTGCTCATTGGACTGCACCGGTCGCGGAAGTGTAGGTAGGGGTTGTCCAGTGCTGGTCCTAGTCTGGGGTCTTGGTATAGGCACGCGTTCCCGGTACATAAGGTGATCCACAAACTTCAGGTAGAAGTTCCAGTCACGGGGAGGGTCACGTTCAGGTGGCACGAATGGTTGATCCCAGTCGAATTCACCTCGTGGATAGTCCAAACGAGGACAGTCTAATCCGTCGTCAGGCACCGGTCCAGGAGGTGGGGACTCGGGTCGTGTGGGTGATGCTGGTAGCTTACCACGTGCTCTCGAAGACGATGCCATGCTGCAGAGAGTGTGATGTGTATGCCAATGAGTATGCAGTAGAAAAATCAGGAACAAGTAACTAACTAACTGTGTGCGGTTATAGTCTAGTGTGTATGCAACCTAGTTCTCTATAACCAATGGCTCTGATACCAATCTGTCACACCCTCAAAATCCACGTGCGGAGTTTTACCGCGAGGCGTGTGAACAAACCAGGATCACAGTCAATAGTTACTCGGAACGACTCTATATGCTACGTTTAATGTAAATCAACCAGAGTTTAAACTTTAAAAGACATGCGGAAGCGTAAAGTAAATAAAGCAATCCCAAAACATATGAAAGTACCATATGGCAAAACAAGTGCCAACCAAATAGTTTAAACCTTAAGTAAAATTCGGGTAGTTATAAATCTCTAAAAAATATGCATGCTGACTCGTGAAGTGCTCCTATCAGCAATCCAGCTTAATGACTTGAGAATAGCATACTAAAAAGTCAACACATGGTTGGTGAGTTCAAGAGTTTGCGCATAAACATAACAGTTTATCAATTGTGTATAAACATAACAGTTTATCAGTAGCGTATAATTAAGCATGTGCATTGTAATAGCTAGCTAGTCCATTAACAAACGATATTAATACATAGTGATTTCGACATTGAAGCTGACTGTGTTATGTTTGCCTCCCGTCACGACTTCACCATATCGTGACGAATAATCATAGGACAAATTGCACCCGGTTGACCTCGAGTCACACAGGTGGGGCTCGTCAGACCCAGTAGTACTACCCAAGTTTCCCGCTATTCAATATTAACAATTCGAAAGTGTGAGGACTTTATCAAAATAAACAGCACTATATTAATATCATACACATCTTAAATATATAAAGCGTTGTAAAATTTACCAATATGCTATCTCCCCCAAAAGAGATTTAGTAAAACAGTGGGGCATGAACTCACCTGATACGCGTGTTAGACAAGTAAGGTATAACTTGACAAGGACGAGTGGAAAGACAACCTTCAAAGGTTACCTAGAACACACAAGTACATAAGTACATGTACACAGAAATCCCAAGAGAAACCTTAAGTGTTCTACAAACAAAGAACTCAAGATTCTATAAAAACAACATACATGTGACCTAGTTGACCCGTTTGACCCGTTGGTGACATTATGTGTTGTAAGCCATTTAAACATACATAAGCATACAACATACATGTTTAACATTCCAATGAATCACATTTGGTGCTACATTCCCAATACATTGCTTAAATCATCATATGTGCACGTATCATACAAGTTGTCTAATTCCTTAGCATCTAGCATGCTCAGTGTGTTCATAACATAACTAGTGTATCATATAACAGGTTAGATCATGCATAACCTACTCACATGACCTATAGCCATGATTTAGCATATATGGGTCAAAACAGATAATTTATCAAAAAGTCATTCATACTATTCACAACGCATACAAGATGCCTAATGCATGCAACATACATTAGTATGATCCATTCCAGTCCCAAACATGATGTCCTAGTTACTAATCAACATACCAAACCATACATGACCATCAAAGTGCAATAATCACCCAATAACCAAATAAACATTCCATACAACCCAATTAATAGATTCTACCACTTTAGACATTCATAACAACCATTCTAGCATGACCCTAAAACCATGAACAAGTCAAATTTCCAATATCCAAAGTTCATGCACAATAAAGTTTCCCTTTTGGGAAAGTAATACCCAAAATCCATTATACACCCAATGTATACATGCATTCATCAATAATATACCATGACAAGTTCATATCATACCTAGACATGATCTACAACATCTAACTAACATGATTCATAGATTTCATACTCAAAAAGTTACTGTCTTTAGTAATATATGGATTCTAGCATGTAATCTTGAATTACCAATGTTCATAGCAACAATCCAACATCCAATTATCATCATAAACATATCTATAACATCAACACATTAACAACTCAACATTACATACAAAATAAAGTTACTATTATTAGTAACCTATGAACAAATCCTTCAATTCACCAATTTCTTGTAAAATCCATGTTTTCTAGCATTCATACAACCTAATTAATTCCTAACAACATCAAACAATCATCAATTCCATTTTATAATCATCAATTTCGAATTAGGGTTCATAACCACCAAAGTTCATGATCAATCCACTAAAAACATACAATTCGTGCATAATCAACGTTAAACGACATGTAATCAATCCAACTAACATACTAACATCAACAAAACATCAATTTTTCAGCACCCTAAGACCCAATTTCGCAGCCCTGCTCGGCCATATCAAGAACATCACAAAACTTGTAAAATTCTACCTTTAAACTTGTATTATCTTGCAATTGATGATTCTAACTTGTTGTAGGGCTTGAAACAATCAAAATCAAATGAATGGTGATGTTCTTGGCTGAAATCGTAGGGAGAAGGGAGGGCTGCAGCAGTCGTGATTTTGAGGGAGTGGGGAGGCTAGGGTTATTTTTTTGTTAATTAATTAATCACATTTACATCTTTACCCTTTTCTCTTGTATTTTATAAAAAAATCAGCTTTTAACTTCTTTTAAAAGCATTTTTAACCATCAACAAATATATAAATAGTAATAACCATTATATATTTTATCTTTATAAAACACGCAACATACGAATTAACACGCGCGTTTCCGCGTTACGCGATAAAATCTCAAATAGTCTTAAATCGCGTAAAAACATAAACATAACATAATAATCATTTTCAACTAGATTATTATTAGATTAACATTATTACTATTTTTAAGTCACCAACGTCAAACGACAACTAGTGTGTGCTTACGACACGTGTATGCAAAACTTAACGGAACTAACGGAGTTTGGTAACGGAAAATTACCGGATGTCACATTATCCCCATGTTGAAAGAATTTTCGTCCCGAAAATGCGTTACATGGTGAGCGTGTTCCATCACTGATCTACTGCATTGGCACACAGAAATTCGAAATCGAGTGAGTTTGGATGAGTTGTCACATCATCCCCATGTTAAAAGAAATTTCGTCCCGAAATGTAAATCAATACCTTGGTCTGCAGACATCGTCTCGAACAGTTGAGGGTACTTAAGCTTCATTTGATCCTCACACTCCCACGTGAATTCGGTCCACGTCGCGAGTTCCAACGAACTTTGACGATAGGCATTTTGCTCTGCTTAAGTGTTTTCACCTCACGATCCATCACCTCGACGGGTTCTTCGATAAAGCGCAATTGCTCATCCACTTGAACATCTTCTAGTGGTACAATGAGTGTCTCGTCAGATAGGCACTTCTTCAGATTTGAAACGTGAAACACGTTGTGCACTCCACTCAGCGAATCAGGCTAGGCTAGTCGATAGGCCACCGGACCTATTCTTTCCAGTATCTCAAATGGTCCAACATACCTCGGATTCGCTTTCCTCGCTTGCCAAACCGAACTACGCCTTTCCACGGTGAGACTTTCAATAACACTTTGTCGCCAATTTGAAATTCGAGAGGTTTCCGCCTCTTGTCAGCATAACTTTTCTGTCTATCCCTTGCTGCAGCCATACGGTTCCGTATCTGCACAATCTTCTCAGTTGTTTCATGAATGAGTTCGGGACCGTTAGTTGACTATCACCAATTTCAGCCCAGCAAACCGGTGATCTACACTTTCTCCCATACAAAGCCTCGAAAGGTGCTGCCTGAATGCTAGTGTGATAACTGTTATTATAGGAAAATTCCACCAAAGGCAGGTGAACTTCCCAGTTGTTCCCGAAGTCAATCACACAAGCACGTAGCATATCCTCCAGAGTCTGTATGGTACGCTCACTCTGACCGTCGTCTGTGGATGATAAGCAGTACTCATATCCAATCGTGTACCCAGAGATTTTTATAGTGACTGCCAGAAGTGTGACGTGAAACGAGCATCGCGATCAGAGATAATTGAGATTGGTACGCCGTGTCTCGAAACGATTTCCTTGAGATACAATCGGGTTAGCTTCTCCATCTTATCCGTTTCCTTAATTGCAAGGAAGTGAGCGGACTTGGTCAACCGATCCACAATGACCTAGATGTGTCACAACCAGTATTAGTCCGGGGGTAGTTTAGTGATAAAATCCATGGAAATTTGTTCCCATTTCCACATCGGTATCTCAGGTTGCTGTAACAGTCCGGATGGTTTTGGTATTCCACCTTTACCTTCGAACAGGTCAAACACTTGCTCACATATGTAGCTACGTCTGCCTTCATGTTAGGCCACCAATAGTGCGCCTTTAGATCATGATACATCTTGTCAGATCCAGGATGTATAGAGTATTTAGACTTGTGTGCCTCGCTCATAACCAAATCCCTCAGATTTCCATAAACAGGCACCCAAAGTCTATCCATGAAGTACCGAATTCCATCCTCCTTCACTACCAATTGTTTATCCATTCCCGTAATGACTCAGGACCAATATTTTCCTCTTTCAAGGCTTCTATTTGTGCTTCCTTAACTTGTTCAGGCAATTGGGTACTGATCGTGAGTTGCAAGGCTCGCACTCGCCTGGGTTTAACTGTTTCTTTTCGGCTTAAGGCATCAGCAACTACGTTCGCCTTTCCAGGATGGTACTTGATAGCACAATCATAATCATTCAGAAGTTCCACCCAACGTCGTTGCCTCATATTCAACTCTTTTTGCTCAAAGATATGTTGAAGACTCTTGTGATCGGTATAGATAGTACATTTGGTACCTTACAAGTAATGTCTCCATATCTTTAAGGCAAAAACACTGCACCCAACTCCAGATCATGGGTAGTATAATTCTTCTCGTGAACCTTTAGTTGTCTAGAGGCGTAGGCTATCACCTTATCGCGCTGCATCAGAACACAACCCAATCCTTGAATGGATGCGTCACAATACACCACGAAATCATCCTTCCCCTCTGGCAGTGCCAATATCGGTGCACTACAGAGTTTCTGTTTCAATAGCTGAAAAGCCGCCTCTTGACTTTCCCCCCATTTGTATGTTGTTCCTTTATGGGTCAAAGCAGTGAGAGGTTGTGCAATCTTAGAAAATCCCTCTATGAATCGTCGGTAATACCCCGCTAATCCCAGAAATTGCCTTATCTCACTCGGTGTTTTAGGTATAGCCCAATTCTTTATTGCCACAATCTTGGCAGGATCAACATGTATACCCTTCTCATAACAATATGACCTAGGAATTGCACTTCGCGTATCCAAAAGTCATACTTAGAGAATTTGGCGTACAGTTGCTCATTCTTTAATAATTCCACAGATTAATCGTAGATGCTCTTCATGGTCCTCCTTGGTCTTAGAGTATATCAGTATGTCATCGATAAACACAATAACAAACTGATCAAGGTAGGGTTTGCACACACGATTCATGAGATCCATGAACACCGCAGGTGCATTTGTCAACCCAAAAGGCATGACCAAGAACTCGTAATGACCATAACGAGTACGGAATGCAGTTTTGGAGATATCCTCCTCACAGACTCGGAGTTGATGATAACCAGATCTCAAGTCGATCTTCGAATAATAGCTGGATCCCTGAAGCTGATCAATAAGTCGTCGATGCGAGGTAAAGGGTATCGGTTCTTAACTGTGACTTTGTTTAACTCCCTATAATCGATGGACGGGGACGGGGGCGGACGGACGGACGGACGGACGACCCGGAAGGCGGAGGAGGACGGACGGAAAGGACGGAAGGCGGACGGACGAAACGGACGGACGACGGACGGACGGACGGAGCGTTTCGGACGGACAAGACGCTTCGAACACGCTATGGCACTACGAGTTCACCGTAATGCCTTTGGGCTGACCAATGCCCCAGCAGTTTTCATGGACCTCATGAACCGTGTCTGCAACCTTATCTGGATAGTTGTCATTGTCTTCATTGATGACATACTAATCTACTCCCGTAATAAGGGAGATCATGAGGGACATTTGAGAACCATACTGGAATTGCTAAGAGATGAACAGTTTACGCAAAGTTCTCAAAATGTGACTTCTAGATGCGTAAGTGCAATTCCTTGGGCACGTGGTGAATGAAAAGGGTATACATGTTGATCCATCAAAGATTGAAGCCATCAAGGGTTGGCCAGCACCGAAGATGCCTACCGAGGTGCGACATTCCTTGGTTTGGCAGGCTACTACAGACGATTTATTGAAGGGTTTTCAAAAGTGGCACAACCTTTGACTGCCCTGACCCATAAGGGAACTGTTTACAGTGGGGTAACAAAGAAGAAAACGCATTCCAGACGCTTAAAGACAGGCTCTGTACTGCACCAATCCTAGCCTTACCAGAAGGAACTGATGACTTTGTTGTTTACTGTGATGCTTCCATCCAGGGTTTGGGATGCGTACTGATTCAACGTGACAAAGTCATAGCTTATGCATCTAGACAACTCAGGGTGCATGATGAAAAAACTACACCACACATGATTTGGAATTGGGAGCTGTAGTATTTGCCCTGAAAATCTGGAGACACTATCTATATGGAACAAAGTGCACGATCTATACAGATCATAAGAGCCTCCAGCACATATTGACCAGAAAGAATTGAATATGCAGCAACGGCAGTGGTTAGAGTTACTCAATGATTACGACTGTGTGATCAAGTACCATTCCGGGTAAGGCTAATGTGGTAGCTGATGCCCTTAGTCGTAAGGAAACCCTAAAGCCTCGTCGGGTGCGCGCATTACAAATGACTATCCACTCTGACCTACCAGTGCAAATCAAAGCTGCTCAATCTGAGGCTTTGAAAACGGAGAATCTCAAAGCAGAATCCATGCGAGGCATGGAGAAACAGTTGGAGGTTAAAGCTGATGGAATCCGTTATTTTAGAAACGGATCTGGGTCCCACTGTATGGGAATTTAAGAGAAATAGTAATGGATGAAGCTCATAAGACACGTTACTCAATTCATCCAGGTTCAGATAAGATGTATCAAGACCTAAAGGATTTTACTGGTGGCCGAACATGAAAGCGGAGATCGCCGCATATGTAAGCAGATGCTTAACTTGCTCCAAAGTTAAGTGGAATATCAGAGACCATCTGGTTTACTCCAGCAACCAGAAATCCCAGTGTGGAAATGGGAGCAAATATCAATGGACTTTATTACGAAATTACTAGGACTCCCAGCGGATGCGACACCCATTTGGGTTATAGTAGATCGCTTAAACGAAATCCACACATTTCCTGGCAATCCGGGAGACTGACCGAATGGAGAAACTGACACGCATTACTTAAGAGAAATAGTCTCTTGGCATGGCGTACCAGTATC